>CAXIWF010001539.1:53352-96745 GCA_964036045.1 Eutreptiella sp. 'Long Island Sound 2002' | reverse complement strand
GTGGACGGGACGCAGCTTGTTCCTAGCGAGTTTCGGGGGAAGCGCGCCACAGCGCACCAACACCGAATCGGAACATCAGTTTACCTGCTTTTTTGGGGGGGTCCGATATATTTCGAGGGCTCTCATGTCTGGGCGCGGTCCTCATATTTTGTTGGGGGGTCTCACATTTGGGGTGAGGTGAGGTGAGGTGAGGTGAGGTGAGGTGAGGTGAGATGAGGTGAGGTGAGGTGAGGTGAGGTGAGGTGAGGTGAGGTGAGGTGAGGTGAGGTGAGGTGAGGTGAGGATGAGGTGAGGTGAGGTGAGGTGAGGTGAGGTGAGGTGAGGTGAGGTGAGGTGAGGTGAGGTGAGGTGAGGTGAGGTGAGGTGAGGTGAGGTGAGGTGAGTGAGGTGAGGTGAGGTGAGATGAGGTGAGGTGAGGTGAGGTGAGGTGAGGTGAGGTGAGGTGAGGTGAGGTGAGGTGAGGTGAGGTGAGGTGAGGTGAGGTGAGGTGAGGTGAGGTGAGGTGAGGTGAGGTGAGGTGAGGTGAGGTGAGGTGAGATGAGGTGAGGTGAGGTGAGGTGAGGTGAGGTGAGGTGAGGTGAGGTGAGGTGAGGTGAGGTGAGATGAGGTGAGGTGAGGTGAGGTGAGGTGAGGTGAGGTGTGAGGTGAGGTGAGGTGAGGTGAGATGAGGTGAGGTGAGGTGAGGTGAGGTGAGGTGAGGTGAGGTGAGGTGAGGTGAGGGGTGAGGTGAGGTGAGGTGAGGTGAGGTGAGGTGAGGTGAGGTGAGGTGAGGTGAGGTGAGGTGAGGTGAGGTGAGGTAAGGTGAGGTGAGATGAGGTGAGGTGAGGTGAGGTGAGGTGAGTGAGGTGAGGTGAGGTGAGGTGAGGTGAGGTGAGGTGAGGTGAGGTGAGGTGAGGTGAGGTGAGGTGAGGGAGGTGAGGTGAGGTGAGGTGAGGTGGTGAGTGAATGAGGTGGGGTGAGGTGGTGAGGTGAGGTGAGGTGAAGAGGTGAGGTGAGGTGAGGTGAGGTGAGGTGAGGTGAGGTGAGGTGAGATGAGGTGAGGTGAGGTGAGGTGAGGTGAGGTGAGGTGAGGTGAGGTGAGGTGAGGTGAGGTGAGGTGAGGTGAGGTGAGGTGAGGTGAGGTGAGGTGAGGTGAGGTGAGGTGAGGTGAGGTGAGGTGAGGTGAGGTGAGGTGAGGTGAGGTGAGGTGAGGTGAGGTGAGGTGAGGTGAGGTGGATGAGGTGAGGTGAGGTGAGGTGAGGTGAGGTGAGGTGAGGTGAGGTGAGGTGAGGTGAGGTGAGATGAGGTGAGGTGAGGTGAGGTGAGGTGAGGTGAGGTGAGGTGAGATGAGGTGAGGTGAGGTGAGGTGAGGTGAGGTGAGTGAGGTGAGGTGAGGTGAGGTGAGGTGAGGTGAGGTGAGGTGAGGAGGTGAGGTGAGGTGAGGTGAGGTGAGGTGAGGTGAGGTGAGGTGAGGTGAGGTGAGGTGAGGTGAGGTGAGGTGAGGTGAGGTGAGGTGAGCACTGGTATCCCGCTCCCGGGCAAGCGGTGTTGCTGGCTCACGCCTGTCTACCGGGCCCCTTTCTACCGGTCAAGACGGGAGCCGACATGACTGAGTGGCCCGTGACGCGGGGCGGCTTCCTGAGGCAACTCCGGTCCCACGACGGACACGAGGGGGCACGACGCAGACCCCCCGGGAGCGGGCCACAGCGGAGGGCCTGCGTCAACTTGTCAGGCCCTCCGCCAACTTGTGCAGGATCGCGCAGGCCTCCGACCGCCGGGCCGGCGACAGCGGCGTGAGGAGCCGCGTGATTGCGGTGCCCACGCGGAGGGCCAGGTGCTCCGCCTCCGCCACGGCGCTGGCCTGGACGCAGCACTTGGGAGTGCCCTCGGGCGCGGGGCTCTCGTCGTGCACTTTTCGAAAGATTTCGTGACCCTAAAATGTGAGGGTACGAGTGGTGAGGACTGGGACGGGGGGGAGGGGTGTTCCCTCGAGGATGTCGTAGAAAAGAGAAAAGGGGGGGGTGGGGGATGTGTGTATCAAAACTGGCCCCATCAGATGTCCCAATGGGAAATTTCGTTGTTTCCCCACGATGGTCACTTTGGTCTGGGGGAGGGGGGGGTTGGCACAAGGCCTTGGTGGTTGGCTCTGTTAGCCTGTGGCGGCGCCTATTGGCCTCTCGCCTTTGAACCTTCTGCTATGACAAGCCGGGGGGTGGGGGGGGGCTGGGACCCAAAAGTTTGTGTACCAAAAATGGCCCAATCAGATTTTCCCGGTGGTACATTTCGTTTTTCCCACGATGGTCACTTTGGGCTTGCCAAGGCAGGGGGGGGGGGGGGGGGGGGCTTGCCAAGGCAGGGGGGGGGGGGGGAGAACCTCCTCCTGCGGTGTACGGCCCTTCTCATAAATCCTTGGGTTCGCCCTTGCACACTGAAGGCACCGTCCACATTGTGCCACGGGTGCCAGGAATGCCCAGCCCAACGCAAAAGGGTGGGTCTGGCATGGCATCATGCAACACAACGTGGGACAGCGCCACTGCTGACGCAATCCCCGCGGCCGGACGCCCCGAATTCCATGTGCAACACACAGCGAGGGCCCAGATGGATCCAGTCCCCAACACACCCCCTGTGCCGTGCCTGTGCCTCATTATCGTAAAGGGGGTGTCTTGCATGCAGCAATCAAACCTGCATCATCGAGGGACTGGGACGCAACCGCCGGCCCCAATGCCTCTTGCGTTTCATCGCCATCAGCCCACAACAAAATGAATAGGGGCCAAAGGGGCGGTGGACAGTAACCCAAAGCACAACAGCACCGCTGTGGTGCGGCAAACCAACACAAAATGCACATAAACTGAGCATCGTGCGTGGCCCACATCTACAAATCGGTACCGGATTGAATTAGGGGCCAAATCAATAAGACACATGCAGACCCCGTATCTTGAACAAGCAGTTTGACAGACATGAGACACAGCTTGTCTTGATCTCCCCCTTGATCTCCCCCTTGACCTCCCTCTTGACCTCCCCCTTGATCTCCCCCTTGACCTCCCTCTTCCAGGTGTCACACCCTCTGGTGGGGGCGGTCCCCATGATGAGCCAGAGGCACCCATTTCCTGTGAGCAGGCTCAGCCTCGCAGATGAGACGCCGTGCGTCGCCGCCCAAGTGACAGGCGCGATGGCCCTGAGGGCCCCGCAAGTGCGTATCAGCCTACCCACACAATCCACACCAGGCTGATCCACACCTGTTGCGCCGGTCCCTGTGGGACCCAGGGCGTAGAGACACAAAAAAAAACAAAAAAAAAAGGATGCGACGCGTAACCCCACACAAGTGACACTGTCCTGGAGGCGGCCCCATACCCCGCTGAAGGGATCACCATGAAGAGACATGGTGCCTAACTAGTCATCATGTGGTGCTGGGCGGTCCAGTGCTGAGCCGGCCTGCGTGAGCCGGGGAGGGTGGTCCTCCCTAGAAACGCACACGACAGGTCCCACAACAAGGACACCGCGCGGTGCACGCGGCACACGACGCGACACACAGGTGCACGCGGAGCGACACGAGAGACAACAAGATGCACGATGCAGTGCACACCGCACAGGCCATACGGCAGGCTCCAATAGTCCCTTGATTGGTAACGGGACTGGGGCACACCAGCAGTGACTGCAGCATGCGAACGTGCTGCCAATGGGCTGTGGTGCACAGGCTGCGGCACAGGACTGCAGGCCCCAATAGCCCCTTGATTGGTAACGGGACTGGGGCATTACTGCAGCCAGTGGCTGCAGCATAACAGCGCTGCAGAGATGCTGCAGCAGCCAGGCTGCGACACAAGGGCTGCAAGCTCCAATAGTCCCTTGATTGGTAACGGGACTGGGGCACTCCTGCAGTGACTGCAGCATGCGAACGTGCTGCCAATGGGCTGTGGTGCACAGACTGCGCACAAGGACTCCAGGCCCCAATAGCCCCCTGATTGGTGACGGGGCTGGGGCATTACTGCAGCCAGTGGCTGCAGCATAACAGCGCTGCAGAGGTGCTGCAGCAGTCAGACTCCGCGGTGGAGGCACCAGACCTCCGTTGTGGAGGCACAAGACCTCTGCGGTGGAGGCACAAGACCTCCGCGGTGGAGGCACAACATGCGAATGTGCGGCCAATGGGCTGTGGTGCACAGGCTACAGCACGAGGACTGCAGGCCCCAATAACCCCTTGATTGGTAACGGGACTGGGGCATTACTGCAGCCAGTGGCTACAGCATAACAGCGCTGCAGAGATGTTGCAGCAGCCAAGCTGCGACACAAGGGCTGCAGGCTCCAATAGTCCCTTGATTGGTAACGGGACTGGGGCGCTCCTGCAGTGACTGCAGCATGCGAACGTGCTGCCAATGGGCTGTGGTGCACAGACTGCAGCACAAGGACTGCAGGCCCCAATAGCCCCCTGATTGGTGAAGGGACTGGGGCATTACTGCAGCCAGTGGTCGCAGCATAACAGCGCTGCAGAGATGCTACAGCAGTCAGACTCCGCGGTGGAGGCACAAGACCTCCGTTGTGGAGGCACAAGACCTCCGCGGTGGAGGCACAAGACCTCCGCGGTGGAGGCACAACACCTCCGCGGTGGGGACACAAGACCTCCGTTGTGGAGGCACAAGACCTCTGTTGTGGAGGCACAAGACCTCCGCGCTGGGGGCATAAGACGTCCGCAGCGGAGGCACAAGAACAGACGCCGAGCCCGCGCCAAGCACTGCGCACGAAGAGCACGAAGCGCACGCGCCAGCGCACGCGATGAACCCCGAGCACGCTCTGGGCCACCTGAGGGTGAGGTGACTGCCCTAGCGTCCGCCGGAGGCCGCCACCGGCAAAGCGAGAGGCAGCCCACGGGCAGCCGATACCGCACGGCCTACCTAACCTATCAAGACTGAATATTGGGACCGAGCTGGTGGGGGAGGGAACATTAGATATGAATGGTGAGGGACATCAAGAATGATTCACACATTGATGGCTCTTGACAAAGTGAAATGCACCTGAACCCCATCACCACGAGGCCCACTTTCAAGGCTTTTTGGACTTCTCAGGGGCCAAAATGCCCCAAAATGGGCTCAAAATGGGCTCATTTCACCCTTTTGTGCACCCCAAATGGTCTAGGATGAGTTTTGGAAAAATGTGTTTGTGACCCATTTTTGACCCATTTTTGGTCCCAAAACAGCCCATTTTCAAGGCATTTTGGGATTTTTGGAGGACCCAAATGGGCCACTACAAGCTCAAAACAGTCCAAAAACACTTGTTTTAGCGTCGCACATGGTCTAGGATCATTTTTGCGGAAAGTCATATTTTTACCCCTTTCGGACCCTGTTGACCCATTTGGGTACCCACCTGTTTGGGCTTGAGCTTGAAGCTTGCCGCAGCCTAGTGGGCCTAGTTATTGGGGTCTAGGCGTCCGTTTGGGCAATTCTGAGGGGTGGAAACCACAAAACGTGGGGGGTTGCGGGTGGAGTAGGTGCCCTCGGAATCGCATTTTGAGCCATGTAGCCAAACATATGGCCTATTCTTGGTTTGTGGCTGTCGGCAGTTGGAGCTTCTGGGGGCCTTTTTGGGCCGCTTCCGCGGCATATCATGGAGTTAGAGGGCCGCAAAGAGCTCGTTGACACGGGGAAGTCAAGCGGCACGTGCAGTGTACCCACCGTTTCCCTTCGTTTGGCCGTTTTGAATGTGTTCCAGGGCATTTTTGGCCCAAAAATGGCTGTTTTTGGCCCTAAACTGCAGTTTTTGAAACTGAGGTCCGCCACTTGCGAATCCCGTTCCCGGCCGCCACCGTTGAGTTTCTTGCTCAAACTTTGTGTGATTGTACTTCACACCCATAGGTATCATCCACCAAAATTTCACCCGAATCTGAAGCAGCACGACGAAGTTCTGATTTTTACCCATTTCGCGCGTGCTGCTGCTTGCTGCTTGCTGCTGCTGCTGCTAAACCTGGTAGGTCCACCCTAGACACTAAAAAGGGTTATAAAACCAAGACTGGTTCCACCAGCTCGGTGAACCTAACCTAACCTTGACCTCCCTCTTGACCTCCCTCTTGACCTCCCTCTTGACATCCCTCTTGACCTCCCCCTTGACCTCCCTCTTGACCTCCCCCTTGACTTCCCTCTTGACCTCCCCCTTGATCTCCCCCTTGACCTCCCCCTTGACCTCCCCCTTGATCTCCCCATTGATCTCCCCCTTGACCTCCCCCTTGATCTACCCCTTAATCTACCCCTTAATCTACCCCTTGATCTACCCCTTGAACTCCCCCTTGATCTCCCCCTTGATCTCCCCCTTGATCTTCCCCTTGATCTCCCTCTTGATTTTCCCCGCAAGCTCCGACATGATCTGCGAACCACGGCAAAGGACCTACAGTGGGGCACGTGGCAAAACGTTGGCACGCGCATACGCACCCGCGCGCGCGGCACAGTGCACAAACGCCTTCATAATGAAGCACAAATGGATAACATGGTGCTCCAGCGTGCCCTCGCCTCGGCTGCTGCCCGCATCAGTGATGGCGCTCTCCGGACCTCACAGCTCAACAAACCAATCCATACCCGACCGCCTTGAGCTCTGGTCCCCGTTGCACATTCCACAGCCTCGCGTCACTACCAACCCATAAGAGGGCGTCTCTGCACAGCACAGCCGCAGTGCCCAGTAGTAAGTTGGCGTTCCCGCAACCACCCTGAACACCGCCCACCACCGGGGGTGCTACGTCCGCAGGGCAAAGATGGCAGATTTGGACACTCATCCTGCATTTGTAGTGGGAAGTATGGTTTGTTTTGACTTGTTGTCGGAGTGTTGGGACTGAGGAAGAATCTGAGTGGTGCTGCGTCTGGAACACAGTAGCTACTGCGGTTTCCCTGGCCTTTGGGGAAAACGGGTCCAAAACAGGTTACGTTTCGCACAGCCTGCGCACAGCGCGCGGGGCAGCCCTGAAAGGTCAATGGGCATCTGCCACGCATCCGGGGAATCGTGTACAGGCAGGACCGTGGTATGGCTTTGGACCCTCCATCAAAAGATAAAAAAAAAACTCTCGCTTTGGACGGGGCCTGTGCCCCAAACATGCCTTGCACAGGGCCAAGAATGTTTCCATCCATGTGCGCGCGTGCCGGGGGGGGGGGGTGGGTCTGGCGGACCCCCCCCCCCCCCCCGGGCCAAACCACCCACCCGCCCAAAACCAAGAAAACACTTACCCCCCAACGGCCCCGCTCTCCCGCACACCGCCACGCGCACGCGCACACTGTCGACACCTGTCCTCGCCCGCCCCCCCACACGGGCACCATGACGGCGTCTCCCGCTCACCTGCGCTGCGGTGGGTCCGTGGGGGGCAGTCCCGTAGGCCAAACACTCAAGCACAACGCTGCAGAGGGCCTGCACCTGCTCCCAACTTTGCATTTCGGTTGTCTTCATGATGCAGCGCCCACAGAGGTAGCACACACAGTACCCGCAGGTGCACAGCACGAGGTTGCAGCTCTTTTCATTCTCCTGCGGGGCACAAGGGCACTACGGATGGGCCGTGGCTCATGTGGCAGTCCCACACTTCCGCGGCAAGTGGGGCCTTTGAGCACAAAAGAGAAAAACCCGTTGATTGGGCGCTTGACGCAACACATGCGCACACCAACACAGAGAAAGCGACCGGGCCTACGCGCGGCAAAGTTCCCACTCATCCAGTGCCACATCCTTTGCTGGTGTTGCCATGTTCTGCTGTTGTCCGTCTCGGTCGTTCCTTGGAATACACATCGGACTTCTGCTTTTGATACTGCGGTTGCAGTTTGGCTGTGATGCTATCCCCCCCCCACCCCCCCGGCCTCCCCCCGTTCTGGCCTCCTCCCCTCAGGGCACGCACAGGCAAATCAGGGAACTTCAGGCCAAAGTTGGCGAGAAGAAGAAAAAACTCACTGCACATGGGGCGGTTAGCTGACCTTAAGTTTCAGGGGTTAAAATTTGGGTTGGCCATAACTGCTCCTAGAGCGGCTGCTACTTCTGCTTGGATGGCATTTGAAGTGTCAGACGGCACAACAAGAAAGCGCTGCATTTCGACAGATGGACAAAACTGTGCTGCGCTGCGCTGTGCTGTGTTTTGTTGTGTGGTGTGATGTGGTGTAGTGTGCTGTGCTGTGCTGTGCTTTGCTGTGCTGTGCTGTGCTGTGCTGTGCTGTGCGGTGCGGTGCGGTGCGGTGCGGTGCGGTGCGGTGCTGTGCGGTGCTGTGCGGTGCGGTGCGGTGCGGTGCGGTGCGGTGCTGTGCTGTGCGGTGCGGTGCGGTGCGGTGCGGTGCGGTGCGGTGCGGTGCGGTGCGGTGCGGTGCGGTGCGGTGCGGTGCGGTGCTGTGCTGTACTGTGCGGTGCGGTGCGGTGCGGTGCGGTGCAGTGCTGTGCTGTGCTGTGCTGTGCGGTGCGGTGCGGTGCGGTGCGGTGCGGTGCGGTGCGGTGCTGTGCGGTGCGGTGCGGTGCTGTGCGGTGCTGTGCGGTGCGGTGCGGTGCGGTGCGGTGCGGTGCGGTGCGGTGCTGTGCTGTGCTGTGCTGTGCTGTGCGGTGCGGTGCGGTGCGGTGCGGTGCGGTGCGGTGCGGTGCTGTGCGGTGCGGTGCGGTGCTGTGCGGTGCTGTGCGGTGCGGTGCGGTGCGGTGCTGTGCGGTGCGGTGCTGTGCGGTGCTGTGCGGTGCGGTGCGGTGCTGTGCGGTGCAGTGCGGTGCTGTGCGGTGCGGTGCGGTGCGGTGCGGTGCGGTGCGGTGCTGTGCTGTGCGGTGCGGTGCGGTGCGGTGCGGTGCGGTGCGGTGCGGTGCGGTGCTGTGCTGTGCCGTGCGGTGCGGTGCGGTGCGGTGCGGTGCGGTGCGGTGCGGTGCGGTGCTGTGCGGTGCGGTGCGGTGCGGTGCGGTGCTGTGCGGTGCAGTGCTGTGCTGTGCGGTGCGGTGCGGTGCGGTGCGGTGCGGTGCGGTGCGGTGCTGTGCTGTGCGGTGCTGTGCGGTGCGGTGCGGTGCGGTGCGGTGCGGTGCGGTGCTGTGCTGTGCGGTGCTGTGCGGTGCTGTGCGGTGCTGTGCGGTGCGGTGCTGTGCGGTGCGGTGCGGTGCTGTGCGGTGCAGTGCGGTGCTGTGCGGTGCGGTGCGGTGCGGTGCGGTGCGGTGCGGTGCGGTGCGGTGCTGTGCTGTGCGGTGCTGTGCGGTGCGGTGCGGTGTGGTGCTGTGCGTTGCGGTGCGGTGCGGTGCGGTGCTGTGCCGTGCGGTGCGGTGCGGTGCGGTGCTGTGCGGTGCGGTGCGGTGCTGTGCGGTGCGGTGCGGTGCGGTGCTGTGCGGTGCGGTGCGGTGCGGTGCGGTGCGGTGCGGTGCTGTGCTGTGCGGTGCTGTGTGGTGCGGTGCGGTGCTGTGTGGTGCGGTGCGGTGCGGTGCTGTGCGGTGCTGTGCGGTGCTGTGCTGTGCCGTGCGGTGCGGTGCGGTGCGGTGCGGTGCTGTGCGGTGCGGTGCGGTGCGGTGCTGTGCTGTGCGGTGCTGTGTGGTGCGGTGCGGTGCGGTGCTGTGCGGTGCTGTGCGGTGCTGTGCTGTGCCGTGCGGTGCGGTGCGGTGCGGTGCGGTGCTGTGCGGTGCGGTGCAGTGCTGTGCTGTGCGGTGCTGTGCGGTGCGGTGCGGTGCGGTGCGGTGCGGTGCGGTGCGGTGCGGTGCGGTGCGGTGCGGTGCAGTGCTGTGCGGTGGAGGAGGAGGAGGAGGAGGAGGAGGAGGAGCGCCTGCCGTGGTCCCACGTACGGTGAGCCGTGGCGTCGTCCCTCGGGGGCCCCACGCAGGCTCTGCCGAGGGAGTCCTCCGTCTTACCTCCGCTAGAGTAAGACGATCTCGTCGCACACCTGAGAACGCTCCTCCCAGCAGGCCGTCTGGGTCACAACGCCGGTGTACGACAACGCTACGGTCCGATCTGCTCTCCGGTCCCGGCCACCGACTGCCCCGATCTGTCCTGGATCCACCCGAGTCAGCGTTCCAAGATCAACGTGAGCTGAGAAGGTGTGGGTCTCCCGGGGCATCACCCCCGACTTAGGACGCCGCCGGACAAGAAGCGCGGTCCGGCACGACTGCGCGCTGTGCCGGGACGACCCGGGCGCGTGAGTTCGAGGACGGGTCACGGGCGGGGACACGGCCACGGGACGGGCCGACCCATGGCCACCTGCATGTCCTTGAAGACCGTGCGGGGGCCTTGGGAAGCTGCAGCAAGGATGGCTGAGAACGCCGTATGCAGGGCGGCACACCACGAGGGGATCACATCTCCACGGAAGCCAGCCTCCAGGCTCCGTCCGTTGCCACCGTAATGGATGGCCCAGAGGCGGCGTCGATCCGGGAGAAGGGGGGCGAGCCCGTGCCGGCCGAGACTGTCCAAGACCACGACATCATGGGCCTCCTGCTCGATGTCCTGCCGGGTGTCGCCTGGTATCTGATTGTTCTCGACGTACACATACAGGACACGGTACGGACTGCATTTGTTCCGGGTGGGCTTGGCGGTCTTCACCTTGGGGGCCAGGAGGAGGTCCCCTGACAGCCACAGGCCCAGGAGGACGTCCCAGGCCGGCCACCTGGACGACCCAGGCGTCGGGGCCCAGTTGGCCACGTGATACCACGCCCGCGGAGGGCGGCCGGCGAGGGACTAGTTCACGGGGCCTCCTTTCAGGGGGGAGAAGTGGTCGGCAAGAGGTAGGACGGGCACCGCGTGCCGCTTGTGTAGGAGGACGGTAGTAAGAACGACGTCGCAAAGAAGGCGACAGAGATGTGCAGGACGCAGACCCCTGTGCAGCAGGGCATCCCTGTGCGGCGTGGAGATGGTTCCGAGACGACCGATAGTGTAGGTGGCGATGGTGTGGTGGGCCGGGGAGCCATCCACAGCCAGCATGAACGGCTCGTCGCCCCAAAGGACGAGGGTGCCCCAAGCAGTGGGCGCACAGTGGCGCCAGGCACGGCACCTCTGGGAGAGTCGGGCCGCAAGCCACCGATGGTAGTGGGCGCGGATGAGCGGGTCAAGCGGGCAAGAGAGGATGTGGTCCCCGGAGGCGGGCATGATGCAGAGGGGACAGGGCGTGTCCCTCGGGGGGAATAGGGAGAGGCGGATGCCGGTGACCGTGAGGTGGTCCCCCCATGTGATGAGGCCGTGGCTGACGGCGTTGGCGTACTCGTTGAGGGCGGGGTGGCGCTGGGGTAGGGGGGTTGCAGAGTAGGCGTGGTGGGAGGCGAGCAGGGCGCGGCGTGCGTGGGGCATGGCGTCGTGGACCTAGAGGCCCGCGTGGGAGAAGCAGACGCGGGGTTTCTGTAGGGGGCTGAGCCATCCCACGGCGTTTGGGCAGGTGTCCGCAGCTCGCCCTGCCGCCTCGTCTACCTGGTCCAGCAGGGCATCGAGCCAGGTGCCGGCGATATGGGAATAGAGGTGACGGGGAGGGGTGTGACCGTGGGCCATGTCGCGACACGCTCTTATGAGATCCCCTTGTAGCGAGTCCTCCGGCTCGCGGCGCCCCTCCTGGGCTGCGATGTACCCTTTGCAGTCCGCAAAGTGCCACGCACCGGATCGGAAGCTGAAGGCAGGGTCGGCCGAAGGCCCCCTGGCGGTGAGGGCCACCCACGCCGTGTACAGCTCCGCCGTGTAGGCGTTGTCCAGCCTCAAGGGGATGGGGACGGGGTACACCTGGTACCGGAGGGTGACGGGGCAGAACACCGCTACAGCCCCGCCGCAGCGCCGGGTCTTCGGGCACCACGACGCGTCGTGGAGGATCTCATAGTTCTCAGGGAGCCAGGAGAACGTGGGGACTGTCGCAGCCACCGCATGGCAACGCCTAATCGGGGGGACCGTGCCGACCGGCGGAGTGGGGCGGGGCGACGCCCGGGGCCACCCCTTTCGTCGCGCGTCCTCCGTACTGCGATGGCCCGCAAGCATCCACGCATGGGTGTCCTGGACCTCGAGTCCGGGGGACGACAGGGCCATCACATGGGGGGTGTGGTGTGGCAGATGGCTGTCAGGGGGCAAGTGGATGGAGATGTCGCACTGGTGGCACAAGGCGACAAACAGATCGTGATCTGTGGGGTGTGCAGTGCACCGGAGCCCGAGCTCTGAGGTGAGGCACAGCTGGGAAGGATGGAACCGCCAGAGGGCAGTCAGGAGCCCGTGGCGCGTGGACCGGCAGACCAGGGGGTTGGGGTGGTTCAGGTGCCGGATGTAGACGCCGAGGAAGTTAGCAAACCCAATGACCGGTGCCGGGGGGATACCGACTCCCCCTTCGGGGATCTCGCGGAGGAAGTGGGCAGAGGCGGAGAGGGTCCACCCAGCGGTGGCGCGCATGGCCGAGGCGGTCATGGCGTCCAGCACGCGCAAGGCCCCGTAGGAGGGGGGGCGGACACTGGTAAACCAGTTGACTATCCCATGGCACTTGGCGGCGAACATGGCGAGGGGGTAGTGGTCGGGCAGTCGCGGGGCGCGGAGCGCTCGGCACGCGGCGCGGGTGCCCGAGAACAGGCGCCTGGAGTCGACGGGATGGAAGAGATGGGGAAGGGCATGGCGGCCAAGGACGCGGACGTAGTCCTGGCTTGTGGCACGGCGCACGGGGTGACCATTGAGGTATACCGTGTCGCTGAGGAAATGGACCCGGCCATCGCGCATGTCCGTGCCGACCAAGACTGTTTTGGTCGGGTCAGAGTGGAGGTTGGTGAGGCGGCCTGCCCTCTCAATGCCGCTGGCGAGGGCGGGCAAGTGGCAACGGTCGCCGGGCAGCCACTGGGTATCATCCATCAGGAGAACCCGGTTCAGCGGGCCCGCGGGGGTGTCGGCGGGGGGGACGGAACGGCAGGCTTTGTGTCCCCGAACTTCGCCATATATGCAGTACTTCATGCCGGACACTGGGCATCCTTGCCCCGTGCCAGCCCCCAGCCGGGTGGAGGACGGAGAGCGCCCGTCAGCCCCCCCCATGTGCACCTCAAGGGCGCGGTCATGGTGCTGAAGGGTCGCGGCGTCGGCTGGGGAGATCCCTGCGGCGGTTAGGACGGCGTACTCGGTGGTGTGATTGATGGAGCCATACGCGTGGCGGACATCGTCCGACAGGACCCACGCTTCGAGGTGCCGGCGCCAGCGGTCCCACCATACATCGTGTAGGACGCGGAGTAGCTCCACGGAGGAGCAGTGCGGGGACATCCCGAACTGGTAGGGCGGCAGGATGCCGCCCTGAACCAGGCGGGGCTGGTCGTGGTCTTTGATGAGGGCGGCCGTGAGCTTCCATATCGTGGCCAGATTGGTGAGCGGCCTGCCGTTTGCTATGGGGCCGTGCGGCGTCTTTTTTGGAAGGTTGATGAAATCTGCAGAGTGTGCCTGGGGCACGGGCACCCCACTGAGAATACTGTTGATCAGGTCCACAATCGCCGTAAATTGGGCATCCTCCAACTGTCCGAACAGCCGGTACTCCGGTAAATCGTGGTACGGCACAGTGGCCGCCGCCCGGTGGATGATGGCTCGCAAGTTTGCGATGGTAGCGTTGGGTGGTGGGCCGAGCGGCCTGCCCTCCCATCCCGTGATGGCCCGGACGCGCGCGAGGGAGAGTGCCTCAAGAGGGGCAAGGTGCCTTTGGCGTAGCTGGTCCGACGCAACGGCGGCTTGCTGATTGAGAGGCACCGGGACGCCTACCACGTAGACAGGATCCGCCGGGGGTACATAGCGCGCCCCTAACGTGCGGCGGTAGTCCACTTTGGTGGGCTGGCCAGGGGCAGCGGGTAGGGGCGCCAGCCCTACATCCTTCTCCAGAAGGAGAACGTCCCAGGCCGCTCGGATGTGTTCTTTGAGGCGGGCGACCTCCACGAGGTGCGACGATTGGGATGCCCAATCCGGGTAGGCGAGGGTGTAGCGTTGAAGGTTGGTGACGTGGACACGTATCGCCGATGGTACCGGCTGGCTGGGGACGGGGGGCCCGTAGGCAGCCGTAGTTGCGGCGTATAGCGCCGAGGTCACCTCGGTATAGCGTGGCTGCGCGTTGGGCGCGCCTGGGGGCGGCGTAGTGAGCTCGGCCCGAAAAGTATCGTTGAGGGTGCGGAGCTGGCTGGCGAGGGGCTCCCGCGGGATGGGGAAGCGGCCCTTTTTCGAAGGGCACACCAATTGGGGCGCTGGTGGGAGGTCATGGAGGGTGGCAGTCACGGGTAGGTGGTCAGATGGGAAACTGGAGTCGGAGCGCACCTCCGTGGTGTGGGCTGCCTCCGAAGGGGCGCGGAGGAAGATGTGGTCTAGGGCACCTGCGAAACCTTGCGGGCTCACCCACGTGGGGGCCTCAGCAAGGGGGTGCAAACGGCGCATCCCGAGGCGCGCGAGCGTGGGGAGGACGAGGTCACAGAGGGAGGCAGGGGAGACAGGGAGGTGCGAGACCCAGCGGCAATTGGCGTTCAGGTCCCCTGTCAGGACAACTACTCTAGCTAGGGTGAGGAGGAGGTACGGGTATACCCAATCCAGGATTTCTTGGAGGGTGTCGAGGTTCCCGTCGGCGGGGAAATACACGTTGGCGTGGCAGTGGGTCACGCCCGCCATGGTGAAGTGTGTGACGAGGGCCCGTCCCGACGGGTGGGCGCTGTGGCTGGTCACGGCCAGGTCCGGGGTCCTGTAGAGGAGGGTGGCACATCCCCCAGCCACCCTTGCTGGTGCCTGGATGGTGTGGTATAGGGGATGCACCCGCTGGATGATCAGGGGCCCGGCCTCTTGAACATGCAGGGTTAGCGGGTACTGGCACTCGCGCACCAGGACGTCCAGGGCGCGAAGCTTGGGTCGCAGGGACATCTGCACGTTGAGGGTCATCACGTCCGGGGAGGGTGACACGTGGCCGGAAAGGGGGGGACCAGGGCAGGAACCGGCGGCGGTGGAGTGTTGGGTTAGCTTGCGGTCCACGGCTGCGGGGAGGGCGCGAGGCAGGCCTCGCACCCACTTGCGGAGGTGCCGGTGGTGGTACGTGGCCGCTATCGCCAAGACACTGGCCCGGGTGAGGCCTGTGGCTGTGACTGAGACACGGCTGTGCAGGGATTGTGGGAGGACCACGTGGTGGTGCTCGGGCAAGATGAAGGAGGTGGGGGGTAGGCCCTTGCGGCAGAGCTGCAACTGATGGGAACCAGCCACCTGCACGCAGTGCACTGCGCCCACCAACGACAGAACGTCACGGGGCCAGGGGTCCGCCCCGCTGCACGCCCGGTAATAGTGCACACCCACCGGCAGGTGCAGGCGCATTTCGAGGGCGTAGGGGGGCGGGATGAACTGGGCAGTGCCTGGGGCCGGCACCGGTACCAGGCCCCACTCTCTGGGGGGGGGAGCTGGGAGTGAATGCGCCCAGGTGCAGGTCCCGGACGTGGGGGACGCCGTCGAGGTGGGAGTGGCGGAGCTGAGACACAGCGTCAAGGATGTCTTCGTTGCGCCCCGCCATGTCCCGGGCTACCGGTCTCTCGGATGCCGACCGAAGTACGGCTGGAAGCGGTGGGGGTCGGCTGGGGGGCTCCAGGGCGGGGGAGCGTAGGGGTTGTGGGCCATGGCCACCCGGGGGTCGTGGGGGTCCCCCGAGTACGGGTAGGGCTGGAGGGGGGCTGCTGCATGGTGGTCGTGGCGGCTGGAATGCGCTCGGGGTTCATCGCGGTACGCGCTACGACGCCTCGGCGGCGGGCTGTCGCGGCGATGGCCTGGGCTGCGGCGGCGGGACGGGGACCTGTCCGAACGGCGGGGGCTGTACCTGCGCTGATACTTGGGGTCCGGTTCTCCTTCCGATTCTGACGTCGCCGTAAGGTCCACCTGATCGTCTGGGTCCCGTGGACGGCGCTGCTTCCCGCGGCTTCCCCGATGAGTTTTTTGGGTCGGATGGTCTCGGTCAGGGTCAGGCACCCAGGGCGTGAACGGTTGTTTCTTTGATTCGGCCCAGGTCACTCGCCAGCCGCGAGCCGTGTGCTGCCTGGTCAGTCGCATGCCTCGCTCATACTCTGCTGGTCGGATTCCGACAATCGTGAATTTGGCTTTATGATTTAATTGTTCATCAGTAATGGAGGACAGGCCTGCGCCAAATTTATCCCTAAGGATACCACCGAGGAGTCCTGCATCAACTTCACCGGACGGCGGATCGTCGACTTCTTGCCAGCCGACCCACAAGGCTTTCGAGAAGGTCTGCGGATCAATTTTTTGGGGTGTATACCCCTTCTTTTTCGCTGCGCCCTGTGCCTGGTTGGCGGCTGCAGCTTCGGCTGGGGAGGTGGCTGGACTGTCAGCAACCCGTTGGACCGCAGGGGGGTTGGAGAGGAAGGAGCGCAGGACTTCCGCGACGCCGGGCAGGCTGGGCGCATGGCTGCGGACCTAGGCCCACTGTTCCCGAATCGGCGACTGCGGGAGGGTGCTGACGTTTGCGCCGTACTAACGGAAGAGCTGGAGGTGGAGCGCGTGCGCCACCTCGTCCTCACAGCCCTTGGGGATCTCCGGGATCCACTCCAGCAGGGAGGCCAGGGCGGCATCAGTAGGCGACGCCGTAGGTGACGGCGGCTGGGCAGTGGCGCCCGGCGCCCGAAAGGCAGAAACCGCCTTGGGCTTAGGGATCGGGTCCGGGACAGCGAACGACAACCCGGGGGCACGCGCAGGGGTCTCCGGGACCGGCATGGTGCTTGGCGCGGCCATAGCCCTGCGGAGGACGTCGGCTAACTCCTCGAGGTTGGGTGCCTGGGGCGAGGTGAGAACTGCTGCGGCGAGTATGACCGGCACGAGGACCAGGAACTGCCGAGAGCCGGGGGCAGGCAGCTCGAATGAAGCTGGAACGGCACTGCGCACGGCGTTGGCGAACGCCGGCGGCGTGGACTGGAGGCCGCGGAGTCTGGTGGCGATGGACAAGAGGGGGGGAATCGACCTGATGAAGCTGTTGAGCCGAACGGCCTCGGCCTGCCGCTGTGCCGCGGCGGAACGCTGGGTCTGCTGCTGGGCATTATCTCGTTCTGTGCGAACCATGTCCAGATCCCGTGTGAGGGACTCCAAGTCGCTCCGTGCCACGGCCAGCTCCTGCTGCTGGGCCTCGTACTCGTCACGCAATTGAGCGTAGTCGGTGGAGTAGGCCGTGACGTCCAGGTCCGGGACGAAAGGCTCCCCCATTTGGGAGGGACTGGGGGGGGCTGATCCGACGGCCGGGGCTGGCGACTCCGGAGGCGTGGGGTCTGCGGCAGCCGGCGGTACCTGGGAGGCGGGCTCGGGGAGATTGAAAGAAAGCCTTGTCTGCTCGGGCAACAGTGACGAAGGCGATGGCTCGGACCCCGAAGGGGTGGGCTTGTCCTGGGACTTGTACAGGGCTGACGCTGGGGTGAACGCCGCCGTGGCGAACAGAGTGCCGGCGGGGCTGGGCGCTGCTTGTCCTTTGGTGAGGTAAGGTGCGTGGCTGGGTGGTGTGAGCGGGGGCGGGCTGGCGGTGTCGGCGATGCCGGCCTGCAGCACGGCGAAAGTGGGGGCTGTGGCCCAGGAATGCTCGCCAGCCTGCTTGATCTGATGCAGCAGCTCCACGCTGCGGATCGGCAGGACCGAGTATTCGAGCAGCGGCCGCAGCTGCTCGGGGGTCCACATGCCCTTGTTGGCGAGGGCGGGGGGCGTGGGAACCGGGGCTGGCGTGTACTGCCCTGTGAGGCAGACGGAGGAGGCCCACGCCAGAAGTCCGAACTTCAGCGGGACGAGGTCTGCTGTCGGGATATGGGCTGCTTGCAGGACCGCATGCACGTCGTTGGGCAGCGCCCAAAAGGCCGCAACCACCTCGCGGGTGCGGACGCGGTCCCACGACGGTCGGAGGTGGGGGGCAAAGAACTGGCTGATGGGCTTGTGGATCTTGTGGGAGACCTTCTGGCTTTGGACGTTTGGAGGGGCGGTAGTGTCGATGGGCGGCGGCTGTTCGCGGGCCGTGTACAGGCCGTTGAAGACTTGGCTGCGGAGGCGTGACGCTGAGATCGGAACATGGCTTGGACTCCATCGCGTGACGAGCGCCGCTGTGAGGGCCTCAGGGTCCTTGGAGACATACTCCAGCAGTGGGCCTCCTTGCACCAGCGATAGGGGGACGTGTTCGATGACCTTCGTGTCAGACGGGCCTGCGGCGACTGTTACGGTGGCTGTGAGCAGGAGCCCCCGCGGCGTCCACACCCCCGTCACGGCTGTAATAGCCCGGATGTCGCCGTCGGCAGCCGTCCATCGCAGGGCGTCACACAAGTCAGCCAGGGCGGGGTCGGTGGCCCGGATGGCTGTATCTGCTGCTTCCAGCGCGTCATCCTTCAGCATGTCCAGCTCTCGCAGGAGACGGTCAGCATCTTCGGACTGGGCGATTTCCATCAGAAACATGGGGAACGGCCCCCGACGAATGGTGCCGCCTCGACCGGTGTCGGGGGCGGGAGAGGGGGTGTCCTGGGACGGCGTTGAGCGGTCTGACATGGTAGGCTGTGGCAAGAAAAGAGCGGGTGGCCTGTGGCCGCAATGTGTCGGGGGGAGTAACAAATCGGGGTGTTGGCAAACGGAGGCGCACTGACAACATAGGCAGCCCCAATCGGATGGGGCGCGCAGGAAAGAAACAAAGGGTACCACGAGCGTGGCCATAGTGTGACGAAACAAAGAGCATGGCGCGATGGCGCATAGCAACATGGGGCCGCGTGGCGGATCGGGCCGGCGAGTGGGGGTCCCAGGACACACGAGGGCGGGGGTGCGAGGGGAGCACCGCGCTGGCGCGAGGTGCTACAACCCTAGTGGCGCATAGGCGAGAGGGGCCCCACGGTGGGACGACGAATCTGACGACTGATGATACCCCTGCACAAGGCGTCACGCTTGAGCGGCGGATACGTCGAATGCAGTCCCCGTCGCGGCTCCCCGCGTAGCGGCCTGGAAGATTGCCACGGCGAGGTCGACGTCTTGCCAGAGCCGAACGTAGAACGCTGTGCCCACTGTGAGCAGCAAACGGCTAGCAAGGGGGAGGGACGCACCCGAGGTGCGGCACTCAGCCCTTGGAGACACGGGATTAAGAGGGAGAGACAGAGTGCACCATACGGGTGGAGCTGAGCGGAGGGGAGGCCACGATGGCAGAGCTGAGTCACGTGGTGGCACGACTATCACGACGATTCACGACTGGCCTCGAGCGTGGCAGTGCGTGTAGGCAATCCGTCCTACAGCTACCATCCTGAGGGTTTTTAGACTGGTGCCAGGTCACCAGCTGTGCGGTGCGGTGCGGTGCGGTGCTGTGCGGTGCGGTGCTGTGCGGTGCGGTGCGGTGCGGTGCGGTGCGGTGCGGTGCTGTGCGGTGCGGTGCTGTGCGGTGCGGTGCGGTGCGGTGCGGTGCTGTGCGGTGCGGTGCGGTGCGGTGCAGTGCGGTGCGGTGCTGTGCTGTGCGGTGCTGTGCGGTGCGGTGCAGTGCGGTGCGGTGCGGTGCGGTGCTGTGCGGTGCGGTGCGGTGCGGTGCGGTGCGGTGCGGTGCGGTGCGGTGCGGTGCGGTGCGGTGCGGTGCGGTGCTGTGCGGTGCGGTGCGGTGCGGTGAGGTGCTATGGGGTGTCACAGACAATGGCAAGGGCGTATTCGAGCCTGCACCCGCACTAGATGTGGTGGAATCTCTGTGGAATATCGGGAAATGGACAAAGCGGGTGAGGCGTTTGAGCCACGGGGATGCCTCACCCTGGCGAATGGACACAGACCTTCGAAAGCCAGTTGCCACACCCCAGACACGTTGGAAACATCACCGTGGTCATGAGCATTTCACAGTCACTTTGGACTGTACTCGGGCTGTTTGAGTCAACATCTGCCGTGACCTTCTTGTCTTCTGGATCCGCATCCTCCACTTTCCATTTTTGTAATGCTTCTCGTATCGCTGCCTGCAGCCCCTTTTCCATGAAACAGACCTGGTGTACAACAAGCACGGACATGAAATCTTCACGTCCCATCTGGTGATGCCTGGAGCATGAGATGAGACTAGGGGGCCCCCAAAGGTAAGGTGCGGACCCGCCACGTAGCTCCAGCCGCGCCCACCTTCACATGGCCTTCATCGCCAACTCAGTTCAAAGGGGGTGCAATGTGCAGGTATTGTTCCGATTGTACTGCTCCCTGGCCTCCCTCGCTGGGGTAAGAGCATTGCCTGCGCTTCCGTCTCACCTGCTGTTGGCATTGTCGCCCGGGGCATGCGAGCCTTTGGCGAGAGATTGGGTTGTGGCGTACATACGATGGCTCACGGGGGGCTGCGCTAGAGGCAGGGAATGGGGGGGAGGAGGGGGAAGCGGCGCCGCTGTGACCCACCTCTCCATCGAAAAGCGGGGGGTACCCCAACATACATAACTCAACAGGATCGCCTTGTCGCACCAATCGCAATGTCTCACAGGGGGAAAAAACATCGTTCGCAGGTTGGTCACGACATTGGCTCCGCAGCGACACTGACTTTCGAAAAGCCGCAGATCAGGGGTGGCCACCACGGACAGGCCTCCACCCCACGTTCGCACGGAGAAGGAGGCCCCTGAGAGTGCCTAAATCGCACCGCACACTTGAGCAGACGCGTCCTATACCAATGTACCACACCCGTATCACAGACAGAAGCACCGTGGCCTCCAATGCCCCCCGCAGCCCCACGAGACCATACGCCAGTGGCCCTGGGGCTGCAACGAACATGTTTCTACACAAACAAAAGAATCAGCCACCCGTTGCTGCGGTTCAGTGCCGCACGACCGCTTTGCAGCATTCCTTGTCACTATCGTTCTACGCCAGTCCTGCCTAAACGCACCGCACGGGAGGCACTCTCACAGGGTAGTGCCGCAAACGCCTGTATCCCCCCCCCCCCCTTGCGCAAGCACGGGCTTGTCTAAGCACTGGGTGGGCGTAGGGCCGCTGGTTTTAGAATTTTTTTGGGACTGCTGCTTGTTGTGGTCCTGAATGGAGGATTGGGTGTTTGTGACGCACTTGTAGAGGGAAAGATGGGCTCAGTCATGTCTGTGATTGTGCATTCTGTTCATAACAACTTTGTCCCACACATGGCGGCCCCGTGCGGTTTGTTTTGATGTGAATTCCAGCCATGGCTAACATTGTTATTCTCGGCATGGCTGTCACGTATGTTTGGAGCACCGGGGAATATGCGCCTGGTCCCTGGTCCTTCTCCTCATGGGGACAACTACATCCGTTTGAAGTACATGCGGGAACGGGAACGGGAAGGAGATTGAGCACAATGCCGCTTTTGACAAAGTGCTCTTCCCCATTGCAGCCCCTTGCCATCCGCATCCAAGGGCTCCCCCTCACGTGGGTGCTCACCGATGCGTAGTGGATCGCCACCGGTGCGTGCCAGCCCTGCCCCAGCTGCAGCCCTGCCCATTGGTTGGGATATGGCCACCACCAAGGATGGGATCCCCTACTGGTATTACAACTTTGGAGCGCCGTGAGTTGCCTGTATACCCTGGCCCAACAGGTGCAGCAAAGCCCCTTAAGCACTAGCTGCCTGCTGATAAACACCCCATAATGCAAGGGTCGCTTGATCGCTTCTTTAGAGGGAGCGTTAGCGCGCAGGGCATGCGTAGGGCAACTTTTTGGGCTATTTCTAATCCCCACCCTTGTGGGACCCCGAAGAAGGCAGTGGTTATGTCGCCAATCTGCCCATTTTTGGGCCCCCGAGAAGGCAGGGGTTAGGTAGCTACTTCCGATTTTGTCCCCGCAAGTCCTAGGGCGCCAACCCGGCGGCCTATGGGTACCACGTTTGCTTCCTCTACACTTTGGTGCATTTGAAGGGGTCAGTACAATCAAAAGCAGCCTGAAGGCACGTCCCTGTATTCCGACAGCAACCTCCAAACGGTGGAAATCGTGGGCTCCGAGTACCGAGCTGCGGGAGCTGCGGTGACAAGAGGGCCCCTACGCATTCTGGCCCGGGTCGTGGGTCCGCAGCAATCATACTGAGCCGAAATGAACGGCGCGGCCATTGGGACGGTGATAGCATGCAACGGCGACAAGCAGCACATCGACAAAATGGCCACACGGCTACCGGTCCCAGACTACGATCCCATCCGTCCGGAGGATATAGCAGCCTCTGGCAGTCTGTTCAATGTTGTGCACGGATGGTGTGTTGCTTCATTTGGTGGGCAAGGGGCAACTGTTGGTCTACTCGGGGGCTTCATGCGGTAATGGTAAACCCAGGGACTCAATTTGGGAAAGTCATCATAAAAGTAGTGTGCAGGGCGCGCGCAGGGCAAACACTCCCCCTTAAACCCCAGGCATCCACGGCCACGCCAGCATCCTCGAGTGCAATCCCCTATCTCGTTGGTGTGGAATCTACTCGCTTCAAATGTGAGACAACCAGTGCAATCATCCATCGACCCGCTTCATCATTCAAGCCGAGATAGACAAAGGGGGCTGTTTGCAGTCATGTGGTTGCGGTCCTGGACCCCAACACCCGCGACCCAAGACCCCAACATCAGGAAGGGCAAGGGGGACCACGCAGGGCGGGTCGGGACCCCAACCCCTGTGGCCTGCGCGGGTGTCAAAGCGGGCGGGTGCGGGGGGGGATTCCGGTTGGGGGATTCTGAATTCCCCGATTCATTCTGAGCATTCCCAACATACACAAGTGAACTGGGGTCCGATCCCATTCACCATTCACTATGAGTGAAAATAAATTGGGGCATTTCAGCACCTGCACCAGTGAAGTAAAACTCGGGCACTTGGGCACTTGGCCTTAGGAGAACCACAACCTCAGCCCTTTCCATGACACCCTTAGCAAATGCCTTGGCTTGGTTGGCTCATTCATTATTTACTGTAAATTCATGCCATAAGTAGATAAGTAGGGACAAGCGCCCAGTAGGGGGCAGCATTTTGAGGGGTCTTTCATGTTCAATGTGTGCAGCAGCAGGCAGCGCAACTCAATAGGGGGCACCACAGCGGCCGCAGCGCCCCACATCAGGCCTGAGATTTCTGTTGCCAGGATCATGCAAAGTAGGGATTTGTAGGTTGAGTAGGGGGCAGCTATGGTTCGTGGGGGTCAGCCCAAAATCGGTTTTGCAAATCCCCTACATATGGAAACGACTTTACAGCATGGATCGTTTAGTTTGTTCTTGGTTCATAGATTCGGGCCAAGATGCTTGATTTGTGCAGTTCGGGTGGAATGGGTGGTGTCCAAATTAATGGGTCATATGCACCGTATTAATGTGGAACTTGGGGGCATCTCAGGTCGAGGAAGTGGGGGGGAGGGGTTGGCACAAGGCCTCGGTATCTGATCTGAGGAAGGGGGGGGGTCACATCTTTTTCAGGACTTTTCTTTTATTAAGCGACCTCACCATCCCAAGAGCAAGGGACCATTGAAGAATCTTTGTGGTGCTCCCAAGCACCCTAGCACTGGCTCTGTTCTCTGATGAAACTTGGCTGCCAGGCAAGGGCCAACTTTGCACCCTTTGAGTATATTGCAGGGGACACCCGAGCTTGACAAATGATTTCAAATCTGCTTTCCCCCCTGTTTTGAACCAAGCTGAATCCACCCAACTTTGTGCCTGGAAATGGAAACGTTTTGCCGCGCACGCCTCTAGCGGACGTCAGCTCTGGCCAGTGGAGTGACTCCGCTGATGCCTCCCTTGTTCCTGTTCAACTTGACTCTCGTTCAACGCCGTTCTTGTTCCGGTGAGATGGCACGCATTTCCCTGTGCCCTTTTGTCCTGATGCGACTGCAGTGGTTTGGCTAAATTGATGTGCACAAGCCCAGCAGTGGTGCTGTCTTTGTTTTCCAATGACACGGCACTGAAGGCATGACCCACCGCTGCAGCAAACGTTGAAAGAGAACAGTTTGTGGGTTTGTTGCGATGCACATCGGATCCCCCGCACGCCGTGGGAGCAAATGATGATAAAGAATCCCCAAACGCACACTGCTCTCTGGACGGCAAAGCCATTCACAGCCATGAAAACCTGTCTTCAATTGTTGGATGTTGCCACAAGGCGTGGGGCAGGGGCGGGGGGGGGGGGGGGGGGCGACTTTCCTGCCGCCCCACCCTCAAACGGCCTCTCTCCGACATTTCTGAGTCAAAAAAATCCCCCACAACCCGCTGATCTTTTGGAGGCATGTGTCATGGGTGGGACACTTTCCAAAACCATTCCTTAGAGGCCGCTTCACAGCCAACCCGCAAGCGGAATTTCGGAGGCCAAACGTGCTTTCAGTCACAACCCGCCCCCTTTTCCAGCTTCCCCCATTCTCGTCCACCGGTGTTTGCCCACCCGCAGGCACCGCGGTGCGGTGCGCGCGCGGTGCAGCGACACCCTCTGCGGGGCGATGAGGTGGACTGTGCGTCGCCGCAGGTGTCAGGGGTTGGGATGTTTGTTTGGGCGGGTGGAACATCCCACTGGGCCGGGCGGGGGACAGGGGGGGCGTTCCAGCCCCCACCATCCCAACATGCACCCCTCCCCAAACAGCCCATGGAACCCCAGAAAAGCGTACCCCCTCCCCTTTGTATAAGCTACGCAAAAGTCCCAAATTAACACGGTCCCTACGCCTACTGTAGCTTGGACAAGGCCGCAGATCCCCGGGTTCAAAAAGAGAAGATTGCATGGTGAGCTGGTGCAAGAAAGGGGGAAAGAATGCACAAATTTCCCCAAAATCAGAGCTATGTGGGCAAACACTCGCAACAAATGTGTCCATGACCCTACGTGACTGGCAAATTTATCACCAAACCCATGCCTTGTGTGGCCGCACTACATTTGTACCGAATCAAATTAGGTACCAAAGTAATACAGTCCCTACACCCGCTGTAGCTTGGACAAGGACGTAGCTTATACAAGGGGGGGGGGGGGGTAGTTGCCAGCACAAGACCTGTCCTCCTGGGGCTTGTCTTAGGGTCGCCATTAAATCCCGGAGGCTTCAGGGTAGTCTTTGGTGTTTCCTGGAGGCCTCTTGATGGTGCAATGATCACCGGGAGGGGCCCCAAAGTATGCACCGCACGCACTGTGGCAAGGGCGAATGAACAGGCAACACATCACTGAGGATATCGAGCCGTGTGATCAGGGAATAGGCTCCCAAGCGACGCCGGGTGTCCATGCCATCCCCGTCCACCGTATGCGCTTTGCGGGCGGAAGGCCCCATCAATGGACCGTCGGGATGGTTCGCGAAGTATAAACTGCAGTTGGGCTCAAGGAGTGTGCCCGGGGAGAGAGAACACCGCCACTGCCATGGGGTTTGCCCCGTTCAGACCCACCTCCACCGCCGCGCCGCATCCAATCGTGTGTATTGCGATTTTCAAAAAAATGCGAGGGTGCAAGAGGTCTGGGAGGCAAAGAGGGCGGTGGTGTCTTGTCTGCGCAAAGTAGGAGGTCATGTTCGCTCATTGGATCAGCGGCCTGCCTTGCGTTGAGTGTTGTAGGGGGTACGTTGTGGCTCATCAACAAAAGCCAATTTTATATCGCGGAGTGCTCTCGGGCCTTATGGACCAGACGTGCTGCAGTGCGGCAGTGTACTGAAGGAGTCAACGGCACACTGACCCCCTCGTAGTGGGGCAGCGTACCGAAGGAGTTGGCTGCCCGCGAACCCTGCAGTAGTGTGCTGGTGTACGGAAGCAGTTGACTAACCTGACCTGACCTCCAGGCACAGGGCGGGCTAGGGGTTGTGTGGGGTGGGGGGCATTGCTGCTGATGGCAGGGGGCTGTCTCGTGCGCCGTGATGTTTGCAGGCATTTTGTGATTGTCGTCCGCCTCATCAGCCTCAAAGTTGGAGACGGTGGCGAGAATCACCGTTGCCACGCAACGCTGGTCCCGTGCGGTCATGCACAAATCCACCTCAACACCGAATCGGCGCGCCACGTGTCGGCCCCATGATCGACCCAAGAGCAGACCACCCCACATTCTGTCTGTAGTCTCGATGTTCATGCGGTTGCCTTACGAGAGGCTGAAGGGGGGGCCTGGCCTGCACAACACGCCCCGTGCGCAGGGAGCTTTGCTCCACCCACCGACGTATGAAGAGACCGCCACGGGGGATATGGAAGACGGCGCCAACCGTTGGAATCAGCGCACCGCAAGGGGTGGGGGGGAGTCAACGCATGAAGCGGGGACCACAGCGGGGGAGTCGGCAGTGGTGAGGCTGTTAACCCCCCACCCCCTGCGAAAACAACGGGAAAGCGATGAAAATGCCGCAAACAACACCTCGTGTGGTTCCGAGTTGTTTACGTGGACCCTCAGAGGCCATGAGCAGTGGCACCCCCGCAGCGCCCGGTCCATGTGCGATGACCTGCACGCCCGGACCACCAGACGTTAGGCAACACGTGGCCCGGCATCGGCCTTCCCTCGATACCCCCCAGCCCCAGATCACAGGAGGAACTGGGTCCTCATGGTCAACGAGAAAAGGGAAACCCCAAATATCGCGGTGGCGAAGTTTGCGGACACAACACTTTACTGTTGTGCTGCCGAGGGCGTTGTTCTCGCAACAGAAGAGGGGGGGGGGGGGGGGGTGACCTCAAAGGGGACATGAGAGGTGTGGGGACATGGGTGAGGCAGCCTATCACAGTTCTATGGTCGGTGCGGATTGCCATGAAGGCTTACCAAGGGTGGGTGGCATCGGTCCTGGGGCCGGGGGTGGGATGGAGGGGGGGGGGGGGGGTCCAGCATGTTGGCACCGTTCGAGAGAATCTGGCTCCAGAGGGTGCCTCAGTGGGGGCGTCATTTACCGATGTACTCCACCCTTTTTATACGCAGCCCGAGGGTGGCCGATGGGGGGGGAGCATGCAGCACCGGCCCACGCCACCGGCACACCACACGCCCGTTGCCATTGCCATTGCCATCGCCACCCCCAAACACAACACCTGGCCACCCTTTCCTGGTGTTCCACGCCCCATGACCGCGCGCACGCACCATCCACCCCCCCACCATCGCCCTACGCCAGTCGGGCATCTGACGCACCGCCCGCGCGCTCCTCGGGGTCCATCTGACCGTAATAAACCCGCTCTAGTGTTAACCACCCCCCCTGTGGACCCAGAATCCAGATCGATAGTACCCCCCAGACCTGGAGATAGAGTGTATCCACACTAGCACGGGCTACACACTTTTTGTTTTTGGGATACACACAGGATACACACTCTAGAACCCTGGGATACACATGTGATACATGCAAACCATGAAAAAAAAAGAGAGAAATCTTGGCCATCTGTGGTAACATGCACCCTGTCCCCAAATGACGGTAAGGGAAATCTCAGTCACACCCTCCAAGCACATGCTATGAAGAAGCGTGGCTTGTACTAGGGTGACCAGACAACTTTTGGATTGACACACACTTGAAAGTTGGGATACACATTGGACACACACTTCTAAAGCCTGGGATACAGTCGGATACAATAATTACAAGTTTTGGGATACACTCTATCTCCAGGACTGGTACCCCCAGGGGGGTTTGCATGGTGTGGCGTGCGGGAGAACAACGGGAACAAGTGGCCGGCGACGGCCGGGGCCAGGATGCGACGCGGTCCCACTCGCCAGGGCCAAGAGGGACGAAGGCGTAGGCGTAGGGCTGGGCTGCGGCCGCCCTCCACAGGTCCTCCCGCTTGGGGAGCGCAAGCCCACTTGGCCAATACCCCTCCCAATGGCGGACGGGGGGCCCTGAGAATGGGGCTGGGTCCTCGGTGGCCCAAAGGGTGGGGCTGGGTCCTACTCAGTTGCCCAAAGGGTGGGGCTGGGTCCTACTCAGTTGCCCAAAGGGTGGGGCTGGGTCCTACTCAGTTGCCCAAAGGGTGGGGCTGGGTCCTACTCAGTTGCCCAAAGGGCGGGGCTGGGTCCTACTCAGTTGCCCAAAGGGCGGGGCTGGGTGCCCATTGTGCGCGTCATGCATCGCAGAAAGCGGGTCCGTCGTGCGCAGTGTCTGCTCAAAGACTAGGGCCCCGCACCGGATATATCACATGTCTAATCGCCGGCTTATAGCATCGTCCCGCAGGAAAGACTTGATCTCACAGACCACCAGAGGAAGGAACCGCCGAATTCACCCACATCATGTTGTTCTGACAAGGATGTTGTTGGCGGGGGCTGATGGCAGCGTCCCGCCCACAGAGCCCCTTAAAGGACAGGGAACCCCCGGCAATTACCCGGGCATTGTTTTATATATGGCGAAGTCCGTCGGGGGGGGGACAATGCCGTTGCACAAGTCACACGTGCATAAACAGGGCTCTCCCATGGGGACGGGGCGTGAGGGTTCGCGCTCCCAGACACTCTACGGGCTGCCGCGGGGGATGGACCACGGGTTCGCTCGCGACCGTGTGCAAACGCAGGCCTGGGGGTGCTCACGGGGGCTGCGCAGCGCACTCGCTCCGGCCACTCGGTGATGCGGCACATGGACGGGCCCCCCTACCTGGTGGCATGGATGAAGGGGGGGTTGCCATCAAGGCTGAGGGAGTATACCGGTTGGTACCCCCGGGAGTACGTACGTGCGCACCTTTTGAGGAGGAGATCCTCCACTCGTGGATGGGGGGGTGGGTTGCCCCCCCCCCCCCCCCCATTGGGTTGGGGGTCAGGGGGGCGGGTCCAAAAAAATGGCGGGGGGGGGGGGGGCGGGATCCTGCCTTTCGCATGATGCCACCGTTGGGCCAAGAAGGGAAGGGGGGGGGAGGGTTGGGTCTCGGCTCACACCATCGGCGGTGTCCCACGGCCTGCGTGACCGTACCTCACCGGTGCGACCGGGTCCCAACCTCCGGTTGCCCGGTGGTCTCACGGCCGCCCAGACTGCTGACGATCCCCAAACCCCCACCGAGGCACTGGTGGGGGGGGGACACCAGAGGCGGAGATAGGGCGTGGCACGACCATCACGGGATGCACGCTTTTTGTTTTACCAAAACCACATGTATATCAAACCACAGACTCAATCATTGCACAGCAGAATCCATTCAGAGTCCACCCAAGCGATGCAAAAACAATTCAACAATCTGTATGGAAGACAATGATAGCTTGGGGGCGTTTTCGCACAGCGCGGGCACAGCACCAATCATTACGGTGATTATCCAGGTAACAGCCCTGAAAACCACCGACCTGCGGAATCATGCACAATCAATTCAAAACTCAAAAATTCAAACATCTGATGCTTGCCATGGGCTATAGCCCCGTCCACTGCAGCAGCCATTCAATGACGTCCTTTCAATCTTCTGAACTTCCCGAACTCCCGGTGGTGGAGAACAGCCAACTTTTTGCACAGCGCGCGCACAGCGCACGGTACGCCCCCTCAGAGTCCACCCGGCTATGCAAAAACAATTATCCAATCTGTATGGAAGACAATGATAGCGTGATAAACCAGTGGTAAAACCACCGTTAGCACAGCAACGAGTGTTTTTGGGACACACGCGGGACACACACTCCGGAACGTCGGGGGATCGATGTGGTGCATCGAAACCATGAAAAGAGGGAATGATCTCATCGCCATCCATTTGCTTCTTCGTGTCTGGGGAAGAGCCGCAAGGCAACGAAGGACTGGGGAACTGAGCACCTCGGACTACAAATGGAGAAACAGTTGTGACACACACACACACGCACTTGAAAGTTGGGATGCGCGTGGGATACACACTTCTGGAGCTTGGGGTACAGTTGGATCCAGGAATTACAGTTTTCGGGGGATACACTACATCTCCACCGCCGGGGGCGCCATGACTTTATGTATCAGCGGCCCAATGCCGCTGGGGAGGGGGGGCTTTGGGGGGGGGGTCACCTTGAACATTACCCGGGGGGGTCCATGGCACATCGAGCCTTAGAACGAAAGGCCACCATAACCGCACCTCATACACGACCGCCACATAGACCTGGTCGGGATCCAAGGGGCATACCCCAGGCCTCCCGCCCCCCCAAGGCCGCCACCACCGCCCTGCACACTTCAGGGCTGTGTGTGTGGGAGGGTAAAGGTAAAGGTAAGTTGCTCGGGCGATCTCCGAACTCCAGCGTATCAGTGATCCCTACCTGTCCCTCGCAGCATCCCTTCCGGCGCGCGGGGTCGCCGACACCCTAGCGCCTGGGGCACTGCGTTCCACCCCCACCGGGGTTCGAACCGACGCAGCTTCCCTTCCGGCTCGCGGGGTCACCGACACCCTAGCGCCTAGGATACTGCGATCGGCCTCCACCGGGATTCGAACCGAGCACCTTTAGTTCAGGCGTCACGTGCATGACCGCTGAACTACGAGACCTTCTCAGTGTGTGTGGGAGGGGGGGGGGGGGGCAGAAGGGGGGGGGCGGCCCCTTGCCCCGCCCCAGTGGCGGCGCGTGCCACAGCGCCAGGCCAATGCCCCTCCTGCCGCCATCCCCCCCCCCTTTTGGAGATGGCGAGGGCAGGGGGCGTTGGCCTGTGCTGTGCGGGGGCAACACGGCCCCGGAGGCCCAGACCGCCCCCCGGGGCCGTGCGGTCCACGACGGATGGACAGGGGCATGCGGCCACATGCATTCGTGAGCATCGCGGGGGGAGGGGGGCGCTATGGAACCGGCGGCCGGGGCTCCGCCGCCCGGGCACACGGCCCCGACGCGGGCAACCCCCGTGACCCCGGCCACGGCACCGCGGACCCGGTCCACCCGCGCCGACGCCGGGCGGGTGAGCGGGCCCGGCGCCGGTCGAGGCCGCGGGACCGAAGGCAGGGCACAGCCCCTCGGCCGGCCCCCGGGCAGGAGGCCGAAGGTCGAAGAGCACTGCCCCGGACCGGGCCCAGGGGGTCGTGGGTCGGAGCCCCGGCGCTGAAACCGACTCGGCACAAGCGTCCGCCGGCTCAGAGATGGTCATCGAGAGCCCGGGTGAAGGATGTGCTTATCTACGGAGGGGGAGGGGGGTGGACCCCACCCACGCGGATGTTGAGGACCCCCAGGGACTTGGAATGGTCCCACTCCCACCGGGTGAGGGGGGGGGGGTGTTGGACAGCCACCCACCCACCCACCAAACAGACACGAGGAGGGGGGGCTATGCCCGAGCGCACGGCAGGAGAGGCACTTACAGGTCTGCATTTGTCACGTCCCGCCCTGGCCTCTGGGACCCCTTGGGCGCCCCGGGCGTCCTCCCCTCCGCCCCCGTGTGGGGGCAGCAGTGAGACCCGCCGTTTGACAACGAACTGAGAGGCCGTAGACCCAAGAGCACCCCTACACCAACGAACATCCCACTCCCACACGGGGAGGGGGAGGGGGGGTTGGACACCCACCCACCCCGAATTTCTAATAGCGCCCCCCCCCCCCCCCTACGCCCCTCCCCCCCCGTCCCGTAGGCCGAACACTAAGCACATCCCCCGGCCCGGGCGTACTGGAGGCACTACTGTTTATTAGTGGGCTCTGGGTGCCACAGGGGCGGGTATTACTGAGTGCCGACGGGCAACGCGCCGTCGGTTGCCCCCCCCAACCGGCGTCCCATGATCCCTGTCCCTCCGAGGGAAACCACAACACCAAATCCGGAGCCCTATGGACGGCCCCCGTCCCCCGGCAACCGCCGACCCGCACCGTCCGCCGCCGACACGCGGAAGCCAAGGGCTCCGCCAAGACCGGCGGTGCCCCCCCCGGATCAGGAGGGGAAGTCCCCCACGCCGTGAAAGGGCCGGGCCTCGTCCAGGACGTTCCAGCTCTGCGTCGGGCACTTGGCGTGCAGCCGCGGGGTCGTGGGGATGTAGTCGCGGACCGGGCGGCGGCGGTAGATGATCTCCCAGATGCAGGACAGCACTTGGGGCAAGGCCCCGTCCCTGGAACGCGGAACAAGGGCTGCGGGAGGTTTGGGGGGGGGGGGGGGGCAGCGAGGGTGGGTGGGGGGATTGGGTTGCATTGGGGGAGGGGGGGGAATTTGCATTGGGGGGGGGGGGCAGCGAGGGTGGGTGGGGGGATTGGGTTGCATTGGGGGAGAGGGGGGGGGTCGTTGGGGCCCCTTTTCCAGACTCCGGCCCCCCTTCAGGGCCCCCGCGACGGGGACGGGGTCTGGAAACGGAGCGCCCCTGACAGGTCAGTCCAAAGACGCTGGTCTACACAATACAAACCTCTCAGCAGCTCTGCCACCAGTCGGTTGCCCGAGCGCAGTCTGGGCTGCAACGCTGTGCTTCCCAGACCGCCCCTGTTCAGGCCCCCCCTGATCACAGCAACACGGCTGGCCCACACCATTGAAGGAGCTGGGGCTTTGGTGTGGCCTACCGGCACATTGAGTGAGCCACGGGGGTAGACCCATGATCGGCCAAATCCCTGACGCCACCGCCTGCGCCGTGAAGGTTTTGTTCCAAGCAATACCCCCCGTGACACGTACCTCCAAATGATCAGCGCAACGCGGGGGTGTTGGGGTACCCCAGGACCCCCCCCCCCCCGTCCGGCCCCCAACCCGCCCTCCTTCCGGGGGTTCGAGCGAGCCCCCCCCTCCCCCGCACAAACCAATCTTCTGGTCCCCCGAGGGTTGGGGTCCAGAACAGGGCGTCCCACGCGGTACGGTACGTGGGCGGGTTTGGGGGGGGGGGGGGGCGGGCAAAGAATTGTTTTTTTTTGTGACTTGTGGTGAATTCCTCGTTGACTTCTGAGCCTAAAAAAGTGTGTTTGGGGGGCTCAGGGATGCGCAGGGACGTGCTAGCAGGTGGGGGTTACCCCTGCCCCCCCCCTTCAGGGTCCCAGTCAGTTCCGTTCCAACCGCTTTCAACTGCCCCCGTCCGCCGTCCAACCGTTGTTTGACCGCCAGCACCTGCCCAACAACCGCTTTTCTAACCGCCGGTAACTGCTCTTGTGCCCTGGAACCAGCCCTCCAGCCTCTCCCCCCCTCAAGCGCATCCACGGTCCAGGCGTGCGCTGGAAGGGCGTGACGGTCAGCACCGCTTCCGTCCGCCCTCCCATTGGTTTGTACCCACCAGGCATTGCCTCCCGACCGCCGTTCCAACCGCCGGTAAACGCCTTTGCAACCGCTCCTGAGACCCCCTGTGGGCCCGGTGGTCATCAAGTGGGGATGCAGGGCAGGGTCTACTCGGAGGTCTGGCTGGCCCCAAGGCAGTGGAGGGCACGGGAATGGGCAAGGATGGCGGAGATGGGGTCCACAGGGGGGCAGGATGGGGAGGTAGCGCAGCCCTGGGGCTCAAACGCATCCCTTGGGCCCACTCCCTATTCACCATGAGGGAAAGCAACACAGGACATCCCGTGTAGATCGCAGTGGTTTGAGGGAGTTGGCCCATATCTAGGGATTCTATTGCGCTGGGACTGGCCCTGCCTGGGCTGTACTGCCCAAGAATTCCTCCGCTTTGTCGCAGCATCGTCCATCCACACCCCCTCGCGGTGGACGGGTTTACAACTTGTGTCCAGACAACGTGCCGTGTGAGGCACAGACCCTCTCCAATGGCGCAGGATTGCGGGGATTGGGGGGAGGGAGGGAGGGGGGCAAAGGTTCAGTAAGTGGGCCGGCTGAGATCTGCGGGGATACCCAATGGCTTGAATTTTCAGGGGAAAATGGAGACTGGGTTCCGCAGTATCTACGCCCCCCCCCCCCCCCCCTGCCCACGTGGGGACAATTCCGGCACCAAACTGAAAACTCAGTTTCCCCCACCAAATTGTCCCCTTACAAACTACCCCCCCCCCCCCAAGTCAGTGCTGGAGTTGGCAAACCCCCGCATGGACTCGGAGTGTGCGTCTGGATGCCCCTGGTCAACGGCACGGGCAACAGCCCCGTCTCCGGGACGGCCGACCCCCGGAGTAGTCAAACAGGACAAGTCATCCGGGGGCTCTGTTGACACAACCAAAACACGTTCGGGCCCACAGAGGGTCAGAATGAGCAGTGGCGAGAGGCCGATAGGCGCCGCCAAAAGGCAAACAATCAGATACCGAGGCCTTGTGCCAACCCCCCCCCCTAAGCAATGGCTTGATCGGTGATGCACAGCAGTTGCAGGCGGCTTGGGTTGTCCTCCTCACGGGGGCGTGTCGCGGTCCGGCGCTCCACGTCACCCCCCCCACCCCTACCCCCTTGGCGTGCCCTTGACACATACTTTGGGTTGTCGTTGAAGTAGTCCGGGATCATGATGGCGTTGTCTTTATTCATCCAGACCGAAGACGGGCTGTTCTCCACGATGACGACGTTGTCCATATCGCGCCCCAGCCGCCGGAGGTCCTTCGTGTAACTGCGAGGGGACCACCGCAGGCGTGTGGGGGGCTGTTCACCGAAGAGCACGGGGGGGGGGGGGGGGGGCACACGGATAGGGGCGTGGCACTGTTTGCGCTACAGCGCAGCGCAGACAACACGACAGAGCGGAGCGCCACACCAAAATCGCAGCAAACCAGATACGCTACATGTCACAGGCGTGTCCTGTGGTGTGGTGCCGGACGGTGCAGTGCGGTGCGGTGCGGTGCGGTGCGGTGCTGTGCGGTGCGGTGCGGTGCTGTGCTGTGCGGTGCGGTGCGGTGCGGTGCGGTGCGGGTGCGGGTGCGGTGTGGGTGCGGTGCGGTGCGGTGCGGTGCGGTGCGGTGCGGTGCGGTGCGGTGCGGTGCGGTGCGGTGCGGTGCGGTGCGGTGCGGTGCGGTGCGGTGCGGGTGCGGGTGCGGTGCGGTGCGGTGCGGTGCGGTGTGGGTGCGGTGCGGTGCGGTGCGGTGCGGTGCGGTGCGGTGCGGTGCGGTGCTGTGCGGTGCGGTGCGGTGCGGTGCGGTGCGGGTGCGGGTGCGGTGTGGGTGCGGTGCGGTGCGGTGCGGTGCGGTGCGGTGCGGTGCGGTGCGGTGCGGTGCGGTGCGGGTGCGGGTGCGGTGCGGTGCGGTGCGGTGCGGTGCGGTGCGGTGCGGTGCGGTGCGGTGCTGTGCGGTGCGGTGCGGTGCGGTGCGGTGCGGTGCTGTGCGGTGCGGTGCGGTGCAGTGCGGTGCGGTGTGGGTGCGGTGCGGTGCGGTGCGGTGCGGTGCGGTGCGGTGCGGTGCGGTGCAGTGCGGTGCGGTGCGGTGCAGTGCGGTGCGGTGCGGTGCGGTGCGGTGCGGTGCGGTGCGGTGCGGTGCGGTGCGGTGCGGTGCGGTGCAGTGCGGTGCAGTGCGGTGCGGTGCGGTGCAGTGCAGTGCGGTGCGGTGCTGTGCGGTGCGGTGCGGTGCGGTGCGGTGCGGTGCGGTGCTGTGCGGTGCGGTGCGGTGCGGTGCAGTGCGGTGCGGTGCAGTGCAGTGCGGTGCGGTGCGGTGCGGTGCGGTGCGGTGCGGTGCAGTGCGGTGCGGTGCGGTGCGGTGCGGTGCTGTGCGGTGCGGTGCGGTGCGGTGCGGTGCGGTGCGGTGCTGTGCGGTGCGGTGCGGTGCGGTGCGGTGCGGTGCGGTGCGGTGCGGTGCTGTGCGGTGCAGTGCGGTGCGGTGCGGTGCGGTGCTGTGCGGTGCGGTGCTGTGCGGTGCGGTGCGGTGCGGTGCGGTGCGGTGCGGTGCGGTGCAGTGCGGTGCGGTGCGGTGCGGTGCGGTGCGGTGCTGTGCGGTGCGGTGCGGTGCGGTGCGGTGCGGTGCGGTGCGGTGCTGTGCGGTGCAGTGCTGTGCGGTGCGGTGCGGTGCGGTGCGGTGCGGTGCGGTGCTGTGCGGTGCGGTGCTGTGCGGTGCAGTGCGGTGCGGTGCGGTGCGGTGCTGTGCGGTGCGGTGCTGTGCGGTGCGGTGCGGTGCGGTGCGGTGCGGTGCGGTGCGGTGCAGTGCGGTGCGGTGCGGTGCGGTGCTGTGCGGTGCTGTGCGGTGCGGTGCAGTGCGGTGCGGTGCTGTGCGGTGCGGTGCGGTGCTGTGCGGTGCAGTGCGGTGCGGTGCGGTGCGGTGCTGTGCGGTGCGGTGCTGTGCGGTGCGGTGCGGTGCGGTGCGGTGCGGTGCGGTGCGGTGCAGTGCGGTGCGGTGCGGTGCGGTGCGGTGCGGTGCTGTGCGGTGCGGTGCAGTGCGGTGCGGTGCTGTGCGGTGCGGTGCGGTGCGGTGCGGTGCGGTGCGGTGCTGTGCGGTGCGGTGCGGTGCGGTGCGGTGCTGTGCGGTGCGGTGCAGTGCGGTGCAGTGCGGTGCGGTGCGGTGCAGTGCGGTGCGGGTGCGGTGCGGTGCGGTGCGGTGCGGTGCGGTGCGGTGCGGTGCGGTGCGGTGCGGTGCGGTGCAGTGCGGTGCGGTGCGGTGCGGTGCTGTGCGGTGCGGTGCTGTGCGGTGCGGTGCGGTGCGGTGCGGTGCGGTGCGGTGCGGTGCAGTGCGGTGCGGTGCGGTGCGGTGCGGTGCGGTGCTGTGCGGTGCGGTGCGGTGCGGTGCGGTGCGGTGCGGTGCGGTGCTGTGCGGTGCAGTGCTGTGCGGTGCGGTGCGGTGCGGTGCGGTGCGGTGCGGTGCTGTGCGGTGCGGTGCTGTGCGGTGCGGTGCAGTGCAGTGCGGTGCAGTGCGGTGCGGTGCGGTGCGGTGCGGTGCGGTGCTGTGCGGTGCGGTGCGGTGCGGTGCGGTGCGGTGCGGTGCGGTGCTGTGCGGTGCAGTGCTGTGCGGTGCGGTGCGGTGCGGTGCGGTGCTGTGCGGTGTGGGTGCGGTGCGGTGCGGTGCGGTGCGGTGCGGTGCTGTGCGGTGCGGTGCGGTGCAGTGCGGTGCGGTGCGGTGCGGTGCGGTGCGGTGCGGTGCGGTGCGGTGCAGTGCAGTGCGGTGCGGTGCAGTGCAGTGCGGTGCGGTGCGGTGCTGTGCGGTGCGGTGCGGTGCGGTGCGGTGCGGTGCGGTGCGGTGCTGTGCGGTGCAGTGCTGTGCGGTGCGGTGCTGTGCGGTGTGGGTGCGGTGCGGTGCGGTGCGGTGCGGTGCGGTGCTGTGCGGTGCGGTGCGGTGCAGTGCGGTGCGGTGCGGTGCGGTGCGGTGCGGTGCGGTGCGGTGCGGTGCGGTGCGGTGCGCTGCTGTGCGGTGCAGTGCGGTGCGGTGCGGTGCGGTGCTGTGCGGTGCGGTGCGGTGCGGTGCGGTGCGGTGCGGTGCGGTGCGGTGCAGTGCGGTGCGGTGCGGTGCGGTGCTGTGCGGTGCGGTGCGGTGCAGTGCGGTGCGGTGCAGTGCGGTGCAGTGCGGTGCGGTGCGGTGCGGTGCGGTGCGGTGCGGTGCGGTGCGGTGCGGTGCGGTGCGGTGCGGTGCGGTGCGGTGCGGTGCGGTGCGGTGCAGTGCGGTGCGGTGCGGTGCGGTGCTGTGCGGTGCGGTGCGGTGCAGTGCGGTGCGGTGCAGTGCGGTGCAGTGCGGTGCGGTGCGGTGCGGTGCGGTGCGGTGCGGTGCGGTGCGGTGCGGTGCGGTGCGGTGCGGTGCGGTGCGGTGCGGTGCAGTGCGGTGCGGTGCGGTGCGGTGCGGTGCGGTGCGGTGCGGTGCGGTGCGGTGCGGTGCGGTGCGGTGCAGTGCGGTGCGGTGCGGTGCGGTGCTGTGCGGTGCGGTGCGGTGCGGTGCGGTGCTGTGCGGTGCGGTGCAGTGCGGTGCAGTGCGGTGCGGTGCGGTGCAGTGCGGTGCGGGTGCGGTGCGGTGCGGTGCGGTGCGGTGCGGTGCGGTGCGGTGCGGTGCTGTGCGGTGCGGTGCGGTGCAGTGCGGTGCGGTGCGGTGCGGTGCTGTGCGGTGCGGTGCGGTGCGGTGCGGTGCGGTGCGGTGCAGTGCGGTGCGGTGTGGGTGCGGTGCGGTGCGGTGCGGTGCGGTGCGGTGCTGTGCGGTGCGGTGCGGTGCAGTGCGGTGCGGTGTGGGTGCGGTGCGGTGCGGTGCGGTGCAGTGCGGTGCGGTGCGGTGCGGTGCGGTGCGGTGCAGTGCGGTGCAGTGCGGTGCGGTGCGGTGCGGTGCGGTGCGGTGCGGTGCGGTGCGGTGCGGTGCGGTGCTGTGCGGTGCGGTGCAGTGCGGTGCAGTGCGGTGCGGTGCGGTGCAGTGCGGTGCGGGTGCGGTGCGGTGCGGTGCGGTGCGGTGCTGTGCGGTGCTGTGCTGTGCGGTGCGGTGCGGTGCGGTGCGGTGCTGTGCGGGTGCGGGTGCGGTGCGGTGCGGTGCGGTGCGGTGCTGTGCGGTGCTGTGCTGTGCGGTGCGGTGCACACCACACACCACACCGCACCGCACCGCACCGCACCGCACCACACCGCACCGCACCGCACCGCACAGCACAGCACCGCACCGCACTGCACCGCACCGCACCGCACCGCACCGCACCGCACCGCACCGCACCGCACTGCACCGCACCGCACCGCACCGCACTGCACCGCACTGCACCGCACCGCACCGCACTGCACTGCACCGCACCGCACCGCACCGCACCGCACCGCACCGCACCGCACTGCACCGCACCGCACCGCACCGCACTGCACCGCACTGCACCGCACCGCACCGCACCGCACTGCACCGCACTGCACCGCACCGCACTGCAATACATTGCGTTGTAGTGCATAAGTCGCATGGTGTATCGCCCGTTTGCACTATGTCGCATTCATTCGGGCCGCACAGCACAACAAAGGGCAGGCCGGGCATGGGGGGGGTGCTCCTCCTGCAGCACACAATTTGGATTGATTGTCGCGGAACAGGGAAGTTGCGCCCCTTTGTACCCGCCAGTCACTCATGGCCAAGTGGACCTATGCATTTGGGGGCTCATTCGGGGCTCAGTCATGCGTCGCGGTGTCTTCCTTCCCACTTCCTTCACCCAAACCTGAGGAACACCCCCCTGGACGCACGGCCGTGGAGGGGGGGGGCACATACACAGCGGGGGCGGACTGCCACCACGACTTGTCGCGATACAACTTGTGATGAATGTAGCCATTGGGGTCCAGCTGCTTGACGACGTACTCCCCCCACGGTCCATCGGAGGCGGTCCAGATCATGATCTGACAAAACCAAAGGACGGCGCATGTGGTTCGTGGGTCTGCGGCAACAAACCATCCGGCCCTCTGGAAGCCTCCACACCGACAGATCCCGCGCCGGACCTGCCACTCGCGTCCGCCAGGTCAGGCGTGGGGCGTGATCAGACGGGCCTGGGTCCTTCTGAGTCTGACATGGGACGGGGCTGGGACCTACCGAGTTCCGGGTGTGACGGACGCGGATATTACTGAGTGGGGCATGGGACGGGGCTGGGTCCTACGGAGTTCCGGGTGTGACGGACGCGGATATTACTGAGTGGCACATGGGACGGGGCTGGGTCCTACGGAGTTCCGGGTGTGACGGACGCGGATATTACTGAGTGGCACATGGGACGGAGCTGATTCCCGACGACATTCAAGGGAATGCGGCCACAGACCTGTCGGCATGGGCCAGGTCCAGAAGCGGGAGTGGGAGGGGGAGGGGGTGCGCAGGGGGCAGTGCATGGGGACAGCAGAGGGCTGCGTGCGCCGCCAGCGGCATGTGGTCAGCAGCAAGTGCACTGCTGACCTCTGAAACACGCTCAAAACACCCAAAACTAAGGCACCTTGAAGCGGGGGTGCTGGATCAAGGGCAGGCGTGAGCGACATACCCCCAAATTCAACGAAATCTGGGGGGGAAGTTGAAGCAAGGGTCGGAGGCAGGGATGTGTTAGAAGGGGGGGCGGAGGGGGGTTTGGCTGGGATCCCCCTCCTCCCAGGGTCCCTCTATGGTCCCTGCCGAAGGGGGGCCGAAAATTTTGAAGCTTAAATCCTCTTGGCACCGAAGGCACCGAAGCAAAATTTTGGCTGTCAGCCTCAAACGTTGGAAGGGGAGGAGGAGGAGGAGGAGGAGGAGGAGGAGGACGTGCGCGGCATCGACGGCGGGTCTAAGAGACGGACTGTCGAATCCTCTGTGCTCCACCTTACACATACTCTGAGGGTGTGGTGGGAGTGAAAAGAACATAGCCCCCGGGAGACCATCTGGTGAGCCATGCCCCACTCACCCTTACTCGAGGCTCCCCAACCCAGAGCCTGTCAGAGGGTACCATGGGGCGTCTTCACACACGTGGTCAGATTGCGGCCATGGTGATCCTCCCGGTATCCAAGTCAGATTAAGAGGTCCCCTCGAGTCCTCTCTTTGAATGCTTACCCTCCCGATAAAACCCATTGCCTGTGCAATGCAAGCCTTATAGATCTCTGGGTATGGATGTCCTCCCCTGTGTGGCGCAACCCCCAGGCACTGGGGAGATCTAACCACCAGGTTCATTGGCTCTGACTCTATGACCGCTCTTGTTTGTGTTCTGCGCGTGACGCTCCGTGTTCCCGCATTTGACTGCGTGTCCTAACTTGGACGTCCTCCCCTAGCAGCAAACCCCTTTGGGTTTCAACCGCTAGGTTCTCTGGCTCCTATTGCACTGTTTTCCTCCTTTTGTGTACCCCCACCCCCTTTTTTCTCCCCGTTGCGCCCCACGTGTGCTTTTGCCCATTTGCGTTCGCACCGTGCTCTGTTCTTGGTCTGTCTGCTCTCTGTTGTCCCTCTTGTGTTGGGTCTACACCTATGCCCTTGGATGCTGGGCCTGTACTAATGCCCTCTGACACTGGGCCTGTACCAGATAATTGCAGGATATGCAGGGGACACCACCCGGACGCTTCATGGACTTGGTGGTATAGCATCATCCTCTGTCAAGATACATGCTGGGAAATGTCCTTGGTCTCTTCCCGGTCATGGGCAGTGATGCAGTCCATGGGTCCATCTATGTCTGCCACCTGTTGCTGAGGTGTCCTATTGTTTGTTTACGTTTGTTTTCCGCTGTGCACCTCGTGTTGGTGTTGTTGGTTTCGGGTGTTTCTGCAGGGGAAAATGGGGGGAGACCACCCTATTGTATAGCCGCATGGGTTGCTGCCGCTCTGGTTATACAGTCATCGGGTGGTGTTTTCAACTGTGGACCCTCCTGCATGATCGCACAGGCCAACACTGCTCTGACCATGCATTCTTTGGGCCATTTTCTTGGTCCCTAGAAAGGGGAAAGCAGCTCACGGCCAGCACCCTCACTTTGTGGTGGCTCAAATTTGGGCCGACTGAGGGGGAGGATGGGGGGGGGGGGGGGTACGGAGTGTGAGGCGGGGATGAAGGAGGCGGTTGGAGTGAGTAGGATAGGGCTGGTTGGGTATGGGTGCGGGAACGGGGTTGGCAGTGGCGGTGATGCAAAGGCGAGTGGGCACTGGAACTGGGAATGTGACGGTCGGTGGGAGAAAGGGCGTGGGACTGCGGAGTGCAAGTGGAGGCAAGAGCCCGGAGTGCGATGGGGCTGTGGAAACGGGGGTGGCGTGCAGGGATTCATTAGAAGAGGAGATGGGGGGGGGTCTGGGGCCCAAAAGTGTGTGTACCAAACATGTCTCGCCCAGATTTCCCCAACGGTAAACGTCATTTTTTCCGACGATTGTCCCTTTGGTCAGGGGGGGGGGGCTTCTATGGTGCACGGCCGTTCTAGTCCATCCCTGGCGGCGCGGGAGGGGCAATGGCAACAGAATTGGAAGCAGCAGCAGGACTGCGGGCCAGGAATACGGTGCCACTTGGGGATCGGGGCAGGGCCATCTGCAACGGGGGGAAAACAAATCCCTCCGTCACACAGACAAAACAGAATGCCCGCGGTTACCCTCCAACGGCATTTGGTACCCCCCCCCCCCCCAACCGCTGTCGGTTCCCGCCCCCACAGGGCGGCGTCCGTAGTCCCTGTGCAGCAGGGAAACTCATTTTGACTCCTTACCAACTGCCCAGCAAGGCGCCGTTTGGTGGGGGGTTGGGGGGTGGGGGGGGGGGTGGCTCTAGCCCCCCCCCCTCCCCTGTTCTGACTTTTTAGAGGCGCCGAAGGAGGTTTTTGGTCGAAAGTGAAGGCGCCGAAGGCACCACAGAAAAATTGTTAATTGGTCAAAGGCCCGAAAGACAATGTGGCCCAATCTTTTAAGGGGCAAGGGGGGGTGGGGGGGGGGGGGCACCCCCCCTGTGTGACATGCCGTCGGGTCGTTGTTTCTTTACGGGGCCCTGGACACTCACCCGCTCTTCCCTTCGCATGTTGCGTCGGGTCGCTGCGTTCTGTCGGCCGCTGCGGCCGGTGCTCCCGCTGGTGTCGTTTCCGCGTTCGCGGAGCCCCGTCGTTGGTGTGCCGGGGCTGTGCTGGACGTGGCGGGATGTGCCGTTTGCGCGTCAGCGGCGCCCAATAGTTGGCGTATTGGGGGTTGTGCCGGTTGTTGTGGGGCTCGTTTGACTGTGTTTGCCGTCCACCCCCCCCCCCCCCACCGCTGCCCCCCCCAAGCGGTGCTGAGTTGTTAAAAGGAGCCCTGCAGCCCAGCCTCCGAGTGACGACCACAAATGTGAGGGACACACACTTCGCAGTTCAGATCATGAAGGCCCTGCAAGAACTGTTGGACGTTCGGACGCCAGAGGATGGGCTTGACGCGGGCGTACACGAGCGTCTCGTCGATGTCCAGGACCACCGTCAGCTGACGATCCCCGGTTTCTGAGGCCCGGCAGTGACGCAGTGGGACACGGAGCTGCGCACGCACACCAACACCGAGGGCCTCGTCTCGGAGGCGTGCCGGGCTGTGATCCCCAGCGATGAATGGGACCCTTTGGCCCTCGGTCCCCAGGCAGCGCAAAAGGGTCTGGGGGGGGGGGCTCGGGAGGGGGATGGGTCTGGGGCCAACCCCCACATACGTTACCTCAAACCGATCCCCACAACGCGCTGATGACTTTGAGGTGTGTGTTGGGGGGAGACGAATTTCAAAAAAAAAAAGTCCCGTCCGGGCCGCTCTGCCACCCAATTTGCAAGCCATAGTCCAGTCAACAAACTGTCTGTACAAAAGGGCTCGGACGTTTGATCAGCTTTTCCAGGACCCCCCCCCCTCCCTTCCTCCTTCTGGGCCCTCAACACCCCCCCCCCCAAGGGAAGTATTAGAGGGGGGGGGTTGGAGGGGGGGGGATGGGACCCAAAAGTTTGTGTCCCACAAATGGCCCGGCAGGATTTTCCCAACAGTAAATTCTATTGCCTTCGGCAGTGCACCTCGAAGAGAGGTTGACAGTCAGCCAATCAGTCCCTGAGCCAGCAAGCAGGCAGTCAGACAGATACACACAGTTTGGGTTCTTTGTCAGTGGCAGATGCGGTCCCAAGCAGCAGGGAGGCCCTTCGCCGCAATCCAAGTAGTGGCCGAGTGGTAACGCAGCCGACCGGCGGTCGTGTGGTCGGCGGTTCGAACCCCAGTCTGCCCACTTTGGCGCCGCCGCCGGCGGCGGCGCTAAAAGTCAGCCTGCACATCTGGTATCGGCTGCGCTACCATTGGACCGCTGGCCCTGTTACCAGCACCGTGCGTCCCCACTGCTTGTAGCCTATTAAGCAAAAACTTTTGACCCCCCCCCCCCACCCCCCCCCACCCACCCCCCCCCCCTCAAAAAAGTGATATCCAGTTTTAGGGGGTAGAGGCCTCAAAATCAAAAAATCCATTGGGGGATGCTCTTATTGGGCAAAATAATGATTTTACAAGGGGTTGGACATCCAATATCATGCCTTGGGGTATGCTACGCGAATGACCCCAAAAAAGGGGGGTATATGACGCCCGCGCCTGCGCTTGATCTAACAACCTCTCTTCGAGGTGATTTCGTTCTTTCCCCCGATGGTCACTTTGGTCTGGGGGGGGGGGTCCAGGGAGGGCGCACCCCCCCCCCCCTCTTACGGTGTACGGCCATTCCAATACTTTTCTGCCACACCCCCTTCCCAACCCTTTTCCCACC
>CAXIWF010001539.1:42500-53152 GCA_964036045.1 Eutreptiella sp. 'Long Island Sound 2002' | reverse complement strand
CCCCCGTTCCACCGCCATCGACACATCTTCGCCACCGGTCCCATCGCCTCCCACACTCACCACGTCCTCCCCTGCCACACCTCACACGCCATGGTGTTGGCGCAGGTCACCCTGCACCACCGCTTCTGCGACGCCCACTCGTGGCGCCTGTTCCTTACCCCCTCCCTCCCCGACCACTACATCGCCGCCCACCACTCCCTCGCGCACCAGCCGCTCCCGCACCCCCCTGACACCCCCACACTACTACGGTCCCTGGCCCGGTTCACCTTTCCCCTCTCCACGCAAGACCTCGCCGCCCAGTCCTTTGCCCTCCGGGAGGCATCGGCCGCCCGCGGCTTCGTCTCTCGCGCTGCAGTCCTCTCCTCCCCCTCCATCACTTCCGCCACTCGCACGGTCCCCCGGCTGCCCTCCCCTCCCCTGGAACCGTTCCACGGCATCCTCCCCCACCCAGGGGCCACCCTCACGACCCGCGAGGAACGGCTCGCCGAGATCACGGCACAGTCCCGGTCCCAGACAGCCAACCGGCACGTCTCCGTGGACCACGCCTTCTTCGCCGCCCGCTGCACCCCGGACCCCTGGCTCCCCCTCCTGCACCCGCCCACCGACCTCACCCTCCCCCTACTCCGCGACGCCCTCCGCGCGAACGCCCGTCCAGAATCCCCCGCCTCCCTCCGGGCGTACGCTCTCGCCCGCCAGTCCCCCCCCTCATCACCACGGCCTCCCTCGCCCACCGCCGCATGGGCAAGCGCTCCCTCGCCGTGTCCACTGACAACGTGGCGCGCGCAGCGCTCTTCCGCAGCGGCGGAGGCGTCCACCTCGGATTGCTGCACCTCCTCCTCCAGCTCGAATCCGGCACCCGGGCGTCTCCAACGAGACCGTCCGCTACGGCCTCTACAAGGGGAAGCCCACCAAACCACTCCCCCGTCACCTCACACGCTCCTTCCGCCCCGTCGACGTGGAGTCGGGCGTCTCCGGCGCGGCGTCCGGCATCGCCACGACCCGCCTAGCCGCCGACCTCGAGCTCACCTCCACCTACACCCCCGCCCTCAACGAGTACGCCAACGCCGTCAGCCACGGCCTCACTGGGCCTCCCCCCGTCCTGCCCGCTTGACCCGCTCCGCCCTCTCCCAGAGGTGCCGTGCCTGGCGCCACTGTGCGCCCACTGCTTCGGCCCACCACACCATCGCCACCTACACTATCGGTCGTCTCGGAACCATCTCCACGCCGCACAGGGATGCCCTGCTGCACAGGGGTCTGCGTCCTGCACATCTCTGTACTACCGTCCTCCTACACAAGCGGCACGCGGTGCCCGTCCTACCTCTTGCCGACCCCGCGGGCGTGGTATCACGTGGCCAACTGGGCCCCGACGCCTGGGTCGTCCAGGTGGCCGGCCTGGGACGTCCTCCTGGGCCGGTGGGGAAGACCGCCAAGCCCACCCGGAACAAATGCAGTCCGTACCGTGTCCTGTATGTGTACGTCGAGAACAATCAGATACCAGGCGACACCCGGCAGGACATCGAGCAGGAGGCCCATGATGTCGTGGTCTTGGACAGTCTCGGCCGGCACGGGCTCGCCCCCCTTCTCCCGGATCGACGCCGCCTCTGGGCCATCCATTACGGTGGCAACGGACGGAGCCTGGAGGCTGGCTTCCGTGGAGATGTGATCCCCTCGTGGTGTGCCGCCCTGCATACGGCGTTCTCAGCCATCCTTGCTGCAGCTTCCAAGGCCCCCGCACGGTCTTCAAGGACATGCAGGTGGCCATGGGTCGGCCCGTCCCGTGGCCGTGTCCCCGCCCGTGACCCGTCCTCGAACTCACGCGCCCGGGTCGTCCCGGCACAGCGCGCAGTCGTGCCGGACCGCGCTTCTTGTCCGGCGGCGTCCTAAGTCGGGGGTGATGCCCCGGGAGACCCACACCTTCTCAGCTCACGTTGATCTTGGAACGCTGACTCGGGTGGATCCAGGACAGATCGGGGCAGTCGGTGGCCGGGACCGGAGAGCAGATCGGACCGTAGCGTTGTCGTACACCGGCGTTGTGACCCAGACGGCCTGCTGGGAGGAGCGTTCTCAGGTGTGCGACGAGATCGTCTTACTCTAGCGGAGGTAAGACGGAGGACTCCCTCGGCAGAGCCTGCGTGGGGCCCCCGAGGGACGACGCCACGGCTCACCGTACGTGGGACCACGGCAGGCGCTCCTCCTCCTCCTCCTCCTCCTCCTCCTCCACCGCACAGCACTGCACCGCACCGCACCGCACCGCACCGCACCGCACCGCACCGCACCGCACCGCACCGCACCGCACAGCACCGCACAGCACAGCACTGCACCGCACCGCACAGCACCGCACCGCACCGCACCGCACCGCACGGCACAGCACAGCACCGCACAGCACCGCACAGCACCGCACCGCACCGCACCACACAGCACCGCACAGCACAGCACCGCACCGCACCGCACCGCACAGCACCGCACCGCACCGCACCGCACCGCACGGCACAGCACAGCACCGCACAGCACCGCACAGCACCGCACCGCACCGCACCACACAGCACCGCACCGCACCACACAGCACCGCACAGCACAGCACCGCACCGCACCGCACCGCACCGCACCGCACCGCACAGCACCGCACCGCACCGCACCGCACAGCACCGCACCGCACCGCACAGCACCGCACCGCACCGCACCGCACGGCACAGCACCGCACCGCACCGCACCGCAACGCACAGCACCACACCGCACCGCACCGCACAGCACCGCACAGCACAGCACCGCACCGCACCGCACCGCACCGCACCGCACCGCACCGCACCGCACAGCACCGCACTGCACCGCACAGCACCGCACCGCACCGCACAGCACCGCACCGCACAGCACCGCACAGCACCGCACAGCACCGCACAGCACAGCACCGCACCGCACCGCACCGCACCGCACCGCACCGCACAGCACCGCACAGCACAGCACCGCACCGCACCGCACCGCACCGCACCGCACCGCACCGCACAGCACAGCACTGCACCGCACAGCACCGCACCGCACCGCACCGCACCGCACAGCACCGCACCGCACCGCACCGCACCGCACCGCACCGCACCGCACCGCACGGCACAGCACAGCACCGCACCGCACCGCACCGCACCGCACCGCACCGCACCGCACCGCACAGCACAGCACCGCACCGCACCGCACCGCACCGCACCGCACCGCACAGCACCGCACTGCACCGCACAGCACCGCACCGCACCGCACAGCACCGCACAGCACCGCACCGCACAGCACCGCACCGCACCGCACCGCACAGCACCGCACAGCACCGCACCGCACCGCACAGCACCGCACCGCACCGCACCGCACCGCACCGCACCGCACCGCACAGCACAGCACAGCACAGCACAGCACCGCACCGCACCGCACCGCACCGCACCGCACCGCACCGCACAGCACCGCACAGCACCGCACCGCACCGCACAGCACCGCACCGCACCGCACCGCACCGCACCGCACCGCACCGCACAGCACAGCACAGCACAGCACTGCACCGCACCGCACCGCACCGCACCGCACAGTACAGCACAGCACCGCACCGCACCGCACCGCACCGCACCGCACCGCACCGCACCGCACCGCACCGCACCGCACCGCACCGCACCGCACAGCACAGCACCGCACCGCACCGCACCGCACCGCACCGCACAGCACCGCACAGCACCGCACCGCACCGCACCGCACCGCACCGCACCGCACAGCACAGCACAGCACAGCACAGCACAGCAAAGCACAGCACAGCACAGCACACTACACCACATCACACCACACAACAAAACACAGCACAGCGCAGCGCAGCACAGTTTTGTCCATCTGTCGAAATGCAGCGCTTTCTTGTTGTGCCGTCTGACACTTCAAATGCCATCCAAGCAGAAGTAGCAGCCGCTCTAGGAGCAGTTATGGCCAACCCAAATTTTAACCCCTGAAACTTAAGGTCAGCTAACCGCCCCATGTGCAGTGAGTTTTTTCTTCTTCTCGCCAACTTTGGCCTGAAGTTCCCTGATTTGCCTGTGCGTGCCCTGAGGGGAGGAGGCCAGAACGGGGGGAGGCCGGGGGGGTGGGGGGGGGATAGCATCACAGCCAAACTGCAACCGCAGTATCAAAAGCAGAAGTCCGATGTGTATTCCAAGGAACGACCGAGACGGACAACAGCAGAACATGGCAACACCAGCAAAGGATGTGGCACTGGATGAGTGGGAACTTTGCCGCGCGTAGGCCCGGTCGCTTTCTCTGTGTTGGTGTGCGCATGTGTTGCGTCAAGCGCCCAATCAACGGGTTTTTCTCTTTTGTGCTCAAAGGCCCCACTTGCCGCGGAAGTGTGGGACTGCCACATGAGCCACGGCCCATCCGTAGTGCCCTTGTGCCCCGCAGGAGAATGAAAAGAGCTGCAACCTCGTGCTGTGCACCTGCGGGTACTGTGTGTGCTACCTCTGTGGGCGCTGCATCATGAAGACAACCGAAATGCAAAGTTGGGAGCAGGTGCAGGCCCTCTGCAGCGTTGTGCTTGAGTGTTTGGCCTACGGGACTGCCCCCCACGGACCCACCGCAGCGCAGGTGAGCGGGAGACGCCGTCATGGTGCCCGTGTGGGGGGGCGGGCGAGGACAGGTGTCGACAGTGTGCGCGTGCGCGTGGCGGTGTGCGGGAGAGCGGGGCCGTTGGGGGGTAAGTGTTTTCTTGGTTTTGGGCGGGTGGGTGGTTTGGCCCGGGGGGGGGGGGGGGGTCCGCCAGACCCACCCCCCCCCCCCGGCACGCGCGCACATGGATGGAAACATTCTTGGCCCTGTGCAAGGCATGTTTGGGGCACAGGCCCCGTCCAAAGCGAGAGTTTTTTTTTTATCTTTTGATGGAGGGTCCAAAGCCATACCACGGTCCTGCCTGTACACGATTCCCCGGATGCGTGGCAGATGCCCATTGACCTTTCAGGGCTGCCCCGCGCGCTGTGCGCAGGCTGTGCGAAACGTAACCTGTTTTGGACCCGTTTTCCCCAAAGGCCAGGGAAACCGCAGTAGCTACTGTGTTCCAGACGCAGCACCACTCAGATTCTTCCTCAGTCCCAACACTCCGACAACAAGTCAAAACAAACCATACTTCCCACTACAAATGCAGGATGAGTGTCCAAATCTGCCATCTTTGCCCTGCGGACGTAGCACCCCCGGTGGTGGGCGGTGTTCAGGGTGGTTGCGGGAACGCCAACTTACTACTGGGCACTGCGGCTGTGCTGTGCAGAGACGCCCTCTTATGGGTTGGTAGTGACGCGAGGCTGTGGAATGTGCAACGGGGACCAGAGCTCAAGGCGGTCGGGTATGGATTGGTTTGTTGAGCTGTGAGGTCCGGAGAGCGCCATCACTGATGCGGGCAGCAGCCGAGGCGAGGGCACGCTGGAGCACCATGTTATCCATTTGTGCTTCATTATGAAGGCGTTTGTGCACTGTGCCGCGCGCGCGGGTGCGTATGCGCGTGCCAACGTTTTGCCACGTGCCCCACTGTAGGTCCTTTGCCGTGGTTCGCAGATCATGTCGGAGCTTGCGGGGAAAATCAAGAGGGAGATCAAGGGGAAGATCAAGGGGGAGATCAAGGGGGAGATCAAGGGGGAGTTCAAGGGGTAGATCAAGGGGTAGATTAAGGGGTAGATTAAGGGTAGATCAAGGGGGAGGTCAAGGGGGAGATCAATGGGGAGATCAAGGGGGAGGTCAAGGGGGAGGTCAAGGGGGAGATCAAGGGGGAGGTCAAGAGGGAAGTCAAGGGGGAGGTCAAGAGGGAGGTCAAGGGGGAGGTCAAGAGGGATGTCAAGAGGGAGGTCAAGAGGGAGGTCAAGAGGGAGGTCAAGGTTAGGTTAGGTTCACCGAGCTGGTGGAACCAGTCTTGGTTTTATAACCCTTTTTAGTGTCTAGGGTGGACCTACCAGGTTTAGCAGCAGCAGCAGCAAGCAGCAAGCAGCAGCACGCGCGAAATGGGTAAAAATCAGAACTTCGTCGTGCTGCTTCAGATTCGGGTGAAATTTTGGTGGATGATACCTATGGGTGTGAAGTACAATCACACAAAGTTTGAGCAAGAAACTCAACGGTGGCGGCCGGGAACGGGATTCGCAAGTGGCGGACCTCAGTTTCAAAAACTGCAGTTTAGGGCCAAAAACAGCCATTTTTGGGCCAAAAATGCCCTGGAACACATTCAAAACGGCCAAACGAAGGGAAACGGTGGGTACACTGCACGTGCCGCTTGACTTCCCCGTGTCAACGAGCTCTTTGCGGCCCTCTAACTCCATGATATGCCGCGGAAGCGGCCCAAAAAGGCCCCCAGAAGCTCCAACTGCCGACAGCCACAAACCAAGAATAGGCCATATGTTTGGCTACATGGCTCAAAATGCGATTCCGAGGGCACCTACTCCACCCGCAACCCCCCACGTTTTGTGGTTTCCACCCCTCAGAATTGCCCAAACGGACGCCTAGACCCCAATAACTAGGCCCACTAGGCTGCGGCAAGCTTCAAGCTCAAGCCCAAACAGGTGGGTACCCAAATGGGTCAACAGGGTCCGAAAGGGGTAAAAATATGACTTTCCGCAAAAATGATCCTAGACCATGTGCGACGCTAAAACAAGTGTTTTTGGACTGTTTTGAGCTTGTAGTGGGCCCATTTGGGTCCTCCAAAAATCCCAAAATGCCTTGAAAATGGGCTGTTTTGGGACCAAAAATGGGTCAAAAATGGGTCACAAACACATTTTTCCAAAACTCATCCTAGACCATTTGGGGTGCACAAAAGGGTGAAATGAGCCCATTTTGAGCCCATTTTGGGGCATTTTGGCCCCTGAGAAGTCCAAAAAGCCTTGAAAGTGGGCCTCGTGGTGATGGGGTTCAGGTGCATTTCACTTTGTCAAGAGCCATCAATGTGTGAATCATTCTTGATGTCCCTCACCATTCATATCTAATGTTCCCTCCCCCACCAGCTCGGTCCCAATATTCAGTCTTGATAGGTTAGGTAGGCCGTGCGGTATCGGCTGCCCGTGGGCTGCCTCTCGCTTTGCCGGTGGCGGCCTCCGGCGGACGCTAGGGCAGTCACCTCACCCTCAGGTGGCCCAGAGCGTGCTCGGGGTTCATCGCGTGCGCTGGCGCGTGCGCTTCGTGCTCTTCGTGCGCAGTGCTTGGCGCGGGCTCGGCGTCTGTTCTTGTGCCTCCGCTGCGGACGTCTTATGCCCCCAGCGCGGAGGTCTTGTGCCTCCACAACAGAGGTCTTGTGCCTCCACAACGGAGGTCTTGTGTCCCCACCGCGGAGGTGTTGTGCCTCCACCGCGGAGGTCTTGTGCCTCCACCGCGGAGGTCTTGTGCCTCCACAACGGAGGTCTTGTGCCTCCACCGCGGAGTCTGACTGCTGTAGCATCTCTGCAGCGCTGTTATGCTGCGACCACTGGCTGCAGTAATGCCCCAGTCCCTTCACCAATCAGGGGGCTATTGGGGCCTGCAGTCCTTGTGCTGCAGTCTGTGCACCACAGCCCATTGGCAGCACGTTCGCATGCTGCAGTCACTGCAGGAGCGCCCCAGTCCCGTTACCAATCAAGGGACTATTGGAGCCTGCAGCCCTTGTGTCGCAGCTTGGCTGCTGCAACATCTCTGCAGCGCTGTTATGCTGTAGCCACTGGCTGCAGTAATGCCCCAGTCCCGTTACCAATCAAGGGGTTATTGGGGCCTGCAGTCCTCGTGCTGTAGCCTGTGCACCACAGCCCATTGGCCGCACATTCGCATGTTGTGCCTCCACCGCGGAGGTCTTGTGCCTCCACCGCAGAGGTCTTGTGCCTCCACAACGGAGGTCTGGTGCCTCCACCGCGGAGTCTGACTGCTGCAGCACCTCTGCAGCGCTGTTATGCTGCAGCCACTGGCTGCAGTAATGCCCCAGCCCCGTCACCAATCAGGGGGCTATTGGGGCCTGGAGTCCTTGTGCGCAGTCTGTGCACCACAGCCCATTGGCAGCACGTTCGCATGCTGCAGTCACTGCAGGAGTGCCCCAGTCCCGTTACCAATCAAGGGACTATTGGAGCTTGCAGCCCTTGTGTCGCAGCCTGGCTGCTGCAGCATCTCTGCAGCGCTGTTATGCTGCAGCCACTGGCTGCAGTAATGCCCCAGTCCCGTTACCAATCAAGGGGCTATTGGGGCCTGCAGTCCTGTGCCGCAGCCTGTGCACCACAGCCCATTGGCAGCACGTTCGCATGCTGCAGTCACTGCTGGTGTGCCCCAGTCCCGTTACCAATCAAGGGACTATTGGAGCCTGCCGTATGGCCTGTGCGGTGTGCACTGCATCGTGCATCTTGTTGTCTCTCGTGTCGCTCCGCGTGCACCTGTGTGTCGCGTCGTGTGCCGCGTGCACCGCGCGGTGTCCTTGTTGTGGGACCTGTCGTGTGCGTTTCTAGGGAGGACCACCCTCCCCGGCTCACGCAGGCCGGCTCAGCACTGGACCGCCCAGCACCACATGATGACTAGTTAGGCACCATGTCTCTTCATGGTGATCCCTTCAGCGGGGTATGGGGCCGCCTCCAGGACAGTGTCACTTGTGTGGGGTTACGCGTCGCATCCTTTTTTTTTTGTTTTTTTTTGTGTCTCTACGCCCTGGGTCCCACAGGGACCGGCGCAACAGGTGTGGATCAGCCTGGTGTGGATTGTGTGGGTAGGCTGATACGCACTTGCGGGGCCCTCAGGGCCATCGCGCCTGTCACTTGGGCGGCGACGCACGGCGTCTCATCTGCGAGGCTGAGCCTGCTCACAGGAAATGGGTGCCTCTGGCTCATCATGGGGACCGCCCCCACCAGAGGGTGTGACACCTGGAAGAGGGAGGTCAAGGGGGAGATCAAGGGGGAGGTCAAGAGGGAGGTCAAGGGGGAGATCAAGGGGGAGATCAAGACAAGCTGTGTCTCATGTCTGTCAAACTGCTTGTTCAAGATACGGGGTCTGCATGTGTCTTATTGATTTGGCCCCTAATTCAATCCGGTACCGATTTGTAGATGTGGGCCACGCACGATGCTCAGTTTATGTGCATTTTGTGTTGGTTTGCCGCACCACAGCGGTGCTGTTGTGCTTTGGGTTACTGTCCACCGCCCCTTTGGCCCCTATTCATTTTGTTGTGGGCTGATGGCGATGAAACGCAAGAGGCATTGGGGCCGGCGGTTGCGTCCCAGTCCCTCGATGATGCAGGTTTGATTGCTGCATGCAAGACACCCCCTTTACGATAATGAGGCACAGGCACGGCACAGGGGGTGTGTTGGGGACTGGATCCATCTGGGCCCTCGCTGTGTGTTGCACATGGAATTCGGGGCGTCCGGCCGCGGGGATTGCGTCAGCAGTGGCGCTGTCCCACGTTGTGTTGCATGATGCCATGCCAGACCCACCCTTTTGCGTTGGGCTGGGCATTCCTGGCACCCGTGGCACAATGTGGACGGTGCCTTCAGTGTGCAAGGGCGAACCCAAGGATTTATGAGAAGGGCCGTACACCGCAGGAGGAGGTTCTCCCCCCCCCCCCCCTGCCTTGGCAAGCCCCCCCCCCCCCCCCCCCCTGCCTTGGCAAGCCCAAAGTGACCATCGTGGGAAAAAACGAAATGTACCACCGGGAAAATCTGATTGGGCCATTTTTGGTACACAAACTTTTGGGTCCCAGCCCCCCCCACCCCCCGGCTTGTCATAGCAGAAGGTTCAAAGGCGAGAGGCCAATAGGCGCCGCCACAGGCTAACAGAGCCAACCACCAAGGCCTTGTGCCAACCCCCCCCTCCCCCAGACCAAAGTGACCATCGTGGGAAACAACGAAATTTCCCATTGGGACATCTGATGGGGCCAGTTTTGATACACACATCCCCCACCCCCCCTTTTCTCTTTTCTACGACATCCTCGAGGGAACACCCCTCCCCCCCGTCCCAGTCCTCACCACTCGTACCCTCACATTTTAGGGTCACGAAATCTTTCGAAAAGTGCACGACGAGAGCCCCGCGCCCGAGGGCACTCCCAAGTGCTGCGTCCAGGCCAGCGCCGTGGCGGAGGCGGAGCACCTGGCCCTCCGCGTGGGCACCGCAATCACGCGGCTCCTCACGCCGCTGTCGCCGGCCCGGCGGTCGGAGGCCTGCGCGATCCTGCACAAGTTGGCGGAGGGCCTGACAAGTTGACGCAGGCCCTCCGCTGTGGCCCGCTCCCGGGGGGTCTGCGTCGTGCCCCTCGTGTCCGTCGTGGGACCGGAGTTGCCTCAGGAAGCCGCCCCGCGTCACGGGCCACTCAGTCATGTCGGCTCCCGTCTTGACCGGTAGAAAGGGGCCCGGTAGACAGGCGTGAGCCAGCAACACCGCTTGCCCGGGAGCGGGATACCAGTGCTCACCTCACCTCACCTCACCTCACCTCAACTCACCTCACCTCACCTCACCTCACCTCACCTCACCTCACCTCCGCTCACCTCACCTCACCTCACCTCACCTCACCTCACCTCACCTCACCTCACCTCACCTCACCTCATCTCACCTCACCTCACCTCACCTCACCTCACCTCACCTCACCTCACCTCATCTCACCTCACCTCACCTCACCTCACCTCACCTCACCTCACCTCATCTCACCTCCACCTCACCTCACCTCACCTCACTCACCTCAC
>CAXIWF010001539.1:0-35000 GCA_964036045.1 Eutreptiella sp. 'Long Island Sound 2002' | reverse complement strand
TCTTAACAACATTTTACTACACATTGGAACCCCATGCTGCTTGTTCTGATGTGATTTTCAGCCATGGCTAACAATGTTATTCCCGGTCTGGCTGTCACATGTGTCACGCGCATGCACAGCCTTGTCTAAGCACGGGGTGGGCGTTGAACCGCCGTTTTGGCCTGACTGCTGGGACCGCGGCCGTGCTTGCGCAAGGGGGGGGGGGGTAATTCATTGGGGACCGGGTTTTGGTACCGCATTGATTGAGTACCGAACGCCGTGTCCTACGAGCACTCCTCTTCGGGCCGTATTTTTGAGGACTTTGTTGTTCGCTGGACATGGGGGGGGAGGGGGGTAAGTTAAGGAACGCACAGTTGTTGGGGCGGGCAGCGGCGGCGGGTCGTACTGGGGAACAGAACATCTTGGGCCGGGGGCCGCCCCAGGGACCACGTCCATGAATTTGCATATCTCGGTCCCATCCAGAACGCCCGCAATGCACGCCTGACCCTGCTGACCCATGCTGCTGGCCCTCCCGAAATCCCCCCCCCCGCCCCAGCCCATTTTCGCTGCCCCATTCAGTGTCATGCTTCTCCATTGGCTGATGTAGATTGTTGTATCTCAGACATCGGCGACTCTCAAAACTGGCGCAGTGTGAATCATGATGGCCCCCCAGTCACGTGCCCTGTTTGAGCTTGGGCTGGAACGCGTTGAACAAAAGCGGGTGAGATGACCTTTTGTCACGGGCTGAGCCACGCGGCACCATCTGACCCGAGTCCGTTGTGGTGCATGCAGCAGTCCTTGAGACCAAACATGCCAACGACACGGCCACACTGTTCTACTCTTCTGCCCTCCACGATGCCTTGGTGTTCAAGATGTGCCTGGACCACACTGTGCCTTGGTGTGGCACTTAGGGTAGAGCACTGGGTATAGACGTGTTTCACAATAAAACCATCAGAGTTTGTCCAGGGGACTTTCCCGGTTTGGTCAGCATCTGCAGTTCCGTCCTGTGCACCAGGTTTCACTCGGAAAAGTGGTTCTTAGCCCAACTTTTGCAAAAACTAGGCATATCTAGTAAATCAGTAAAGGGAAATGCCTCCGGTGCATGCAAGAGACACAAGCAGTAGTAGGCACTGTGGCGCCAACATCGGGATAATGGGCTTCTCAAAGGGTCGTGTCTGTCAATAAGTTCCTGGCGATGTTCCGGCTGTGGACCCGGTCCAGGCATGGACTCCACCATCATACACCCATGTGGATTGGTTTTACCAGATCATTAGCTCAAACGATAGAGACGGGGAATAAAAGAGCACAGATCAGCGAAATTTTAGGTCTGGTCTCAGGGCTCAATATACGTAGAGCAGCAAATGAATCAACACCGGAACCGGAAATCATTGTATGACTTGTAATTCTTAGTGCATCTTTGAAATATAAACTGTTGTATACTTGCGTCAAGGTACTGCACACGCATGAATTGTGCGGCGAGTGCGGGGTTGCAGCCGCTTGGAAAACACAAAAATTGTTTTTTGTTGCATTTTTACTTGGGTTTCACTTGGCGTCTTTGATTTCAAGCAAATGCAACATTGCAAAGTTGAGCAGCGCTGAAAGATATTTCTGCTGTTGACAGCACGGGGGGGCGGCAGGGCCCGGTCCTTGTATGCAACACCCCCCAGCCCCCCCCCCCCCCCCCCCCCGGGTTTTGAAAGATAGTGGTGCCGGGTCGGCCACCAACAAGTGTCCCTAGAGAAAACTGTCCGGCGCCAAAGGCGCCAATTTTTTTTTTTCATACTATGTGTTTATACTCAAAATACTCAAAATTTTGTAGAGAATTCATATTTGTGTTAAAACAACAAGAAAAAATTTTGACCTGAAGGAGGGCTACAGGAGGGCTGCAGGCCCTATCAAGACCGAATATTGGGACCGAGCTGGTGGGGGAGGGAACATCAGCTATGACTGGTGAGGGACATCAAGAATGATTTACACATTGATGGCTCTTGACAAAGTGAAATCAGCTTGCAAGTGAACCCCATCACCACAAGGCCCACGTTGAAGGCTTTTTGGACTTCTAAGGGGCCAAAATGCCCCAAAATGGGCTCAAAATGGGCTCATTTCACCCGTTTGTGCACCCCAAATGGTCTAGGATGAGGTTTGGAAAAATGCGTTTTTGACCCATTTTTGACCCATTTTTGGTCACAACACAGCCCAGTTTCAAGGCATTTTGGGATTTTCGGAGGACCAAAATGGGCCGCCACAAGCTCAAAACGGTCCAAAAACACTTGTTTTAGCGTTGCACATGGTCTAGGACCATTTTTTAGAAAAGTCATCTTTTTGCCCCGACTGGACCCTGTTGACCCATTTGGGCACCCACCTGTTTGGGCTTGAGCTTGCAGCTTGCCGCAGCCTAGTGGGCCTAGGTATTGGGGTCTAGGCGTCCGTTTGGGCAATTCTGAGGGGTGGAAACCACAAAAAGTGGGGGGTTGTTGGTGGAGTAGGTGCCCTCGGAATCGCATTTTGAGCCATGTAGCCAAAGATATGGCCTGTTCTTGGTTTGTGGCTGTCGGCATTTGGAGCTTCTGGGGCCATTTTGGGCCGTTTCCTGGACATATCATGGAGTTAGAGGGCCGCAAAGAGCTCGTTGACACGGGGAAGTCAAGCCGCACGTGGAGTGTACCCACCGTTTCCCTTCGTTTGGCCGTTTTGAATGTCTTCCAGGGCTTTTTTAGTCCAAAATTGGCTATTTTTGGCCCTAAACTGCAGTTTTTGAAATTGAGGTCCGTGACTTGGGAATCCCGTTCCCGGACGCCACTGTTGAGTTTCTCGCTCAAACTTTGTGTGATTGTACTTCACACCCATAGGTATCATCCACCAAAATCTCAGCCGAATCTGAAGCACCACGACGGAGTTCTGATTTTTACCCATTTCGCGCGTGCTGCTTGCTTGCTTGCTGCTGCTGCTTGCTTGCTTGCTGCTGCTGCTGCTGCTGCTGCTGCTGCTAAACCTAGTAGGTCCACCCTAGACACTAAAAAGGGTTATAAAACCAAGACTGGTTCCACCAGCTCGGTGACCCTAACCCTAACCCCCCCCCTAACCCCAACACCTTTTTGACCGTATTTTGAATTTCGCTTTGTGCCATTCCGCCATATCCCATTACTTTGTGCCACGTGAGTTGGAAAAAAATTCGCGTGAATTTTTTTTCCTGCCCCCCACGTCGCCCTTAGCTTACTGCATATGTTGTGGTGTTTCGGACCACGTTCATCCTAACCTTGAAGCGAGCAACCTAACCCCGTACTCCACTCGGAATGAATGTGCTCCCCAAGCTTCGTGTTGACGTCTGCGCTCGGCTTTCGCTTCACCGCGATCCCGTTCCTCTTTCTCTTGTTATGAGCAAATCGGTGCATATGTACAATGCATTGTACTCCCAAGTTCTGTGCAGTGTTCTTGTGCTCCGCTTTTTGCAAACTAACCTTGAAGCGAGCAACCTAACCCCGTACTCCACTCGGAATGAATGTGCTCCCCAAGCTTCGTGTTGACGTCTGCGCTCGGCTTTCGCTTCACCGCGATCCCGTTCCTCTTTCTCTTGTTATGAGCAAATCGGTGCATATGTACAATGCATTGTACTTCCTGCCACATACCTGTACCAAAAAATTGATGTCTCTATCCGGCTATTGTGTGCCTGTCAAGTGTTGCATGTTCCTTGTTTCACGCATTACGGGGTGCCACGAGGCCCACGTTCAAGGCTTTTTGGACTTCTGAGGGGCCAAAATGCCCCCAAAATGGGCTCAAAATGGGCCTATTTCACCCGTTTGTGCACCCCAAATGGTCTAGGATGAGGTCTGGAAAAATGCGTTTTTGACCCATTTTTGACCCATTTTTGGTCCCAAAACAGCCCAGTTTCAAGGCATTTTGGGATTTTCGGAGTACCAAAATGGGCCACCACAAGCGCAAAACGGTCCAAAAACACTTGTTTTAGCGTCGCACATGGTCTAGGATCATTTTTGAGAAAAGTCGTCTTTTTGCCCCTACTGGACCCTGTTGACCCATTTGGGCACCCACCTGTTTGGGCTTGAGCTTGCAGCTTGCCGCAGCCTAGTGGGCCTAGGTATTGGGGTCTAGGCGTCCCTTTGGGCAATTCTGAGGGGTGGAAACCACAAAAAGTGGGGGGTTGCGGGTGGAATAGGTGCCCTCGGAATCGCATTTTGAGCCATGTAGCCAAAGATATGGCCTATTCTTGGTTTGTGGCTGTCGGCAGTTGGAGCTTCTGGGGGCCTTTTTGGGCCGTTTCCTGGACATATCATGGAGTTAGAGGGCCGCAAAGAGCTCGTTGACACGGGGAAGTCAAGCCGCACATGGAGTGTAGCCACCGTTTCCCTTCGTTTGGCCGTTTTGAATGTGTTCTAGGGCTTTTTTGGCCGAAAAATGGCTGTTTTTGGCCCTAAACTGCAGTTTTTGAAATTGAGGTCCGCCACTTGCGAATCCCGTTCCCGGCCCCCACTGTCAAGTTTCCTGCTCAAACTTTGTGTGATTGTACTTCACACCCATAGGTATCATCCACCAAAATTTCACTCAAATCCAAAGCACCACGACGGAGTTCTGATTTTGGCCCATTTCGCGCGTGCTGCTTGCTGCTTGCTGCTTGCTTGCTGCTTGCTTGCTGCTTGCTGCTTGCTTGCTAAACCTGGTAGGTCCACCCTAGACACTAAAAATGGTTATAAAACCAAGACTGGTTCCACCAGCTCGGTGAACAGCAACCCTAACCCTAACCCTAGCCTTTCCTCTTTTCTAGGGATCCCTTTTAACCCTCAGCTTTTGGGCAGAGCACGCTAGGCGCTTTGTTCCGTCAAGCGGACTGTCAACTGAGTGCTGGTCTAGAGGAATGCACTACACTCTCAACATCAGGTAGCTCCCATTTGTTTTGTGCACCCAGTAAAACGATTGACATTGGATTTGCCCATGGAAAAGCAAAGGTTCACAGAACTTTGAGGGAACATTCCTGCCCTGGGCTTTTGGACTTAAACCTGAGCCAATCAAAATACTGTTCCTTGGAAACTTCTGGACTGCACGGTTACTGTCCTGGAGGATGCTGCAGGTGGACTGTGATTTTGGTACAGTGCTTTTTGGTGCGCTGTTTTTCTGACATCGGTATTCTTTGTCCTGGGGGCTCTTGGGCATCACCCCACCCCCACCTGCTACCCGCTGTAGATTGATGCACTTTTGTATTGTCATCGCTAATGCAGTCCATGTGCCTTGGACAATGTGGTAGAGTACTGGGGAGGTGTCTTGGGGCAGGGCATTGGCCATGGTACCGGGAGGTTAACCACTTTGGGGGTGCGCTATTGCAATGTGGCATGGGAATGTTCAAAATCCTGGATTTTGCTGATTTCCTAATTCCACCCCCACACGGTGCACGCCCCGTGTGGGGCTAGCAAGGGGGTTAGGAAGCTGGTAGGCGCGCCCAGCAAGCAGGGTCAGGGTTGCCATTCACATTCCTGGTTGTTTGGAGAAGAGACCGCCCTGACTGACTTGCGTTGCTGCATCGCTGGACACCAGTTTCCCATGTCGGATTCACGGCCCCGTGTGTTGTGCCTCCACGGATGGCGCACAAATGCCAAGTTCATGGAGTTCCAGCTGAAGTTGTCCGGGAGCGAGTTCTATCAAATGTTCGACCTGGTGTTTCTGGACGGGGCCCACACATCACCAGAAGGTGTTCCGGATTGTGAGCGGATGGGCATCAGCGGTGTGTCTGCCATCTTGTCTACCCACACCCTCACACCGAGCACTCTGATCTACACTATGCCTTTCATGCATCTGTCATCCCCTTCGCATTTTCCATGTCTCCAACGGGTATGTGATGGCGTTGCTGGTGAACTGAATCCCCGCCTCCTGTGCGCTACAAAACACTGCCAAAACTGTGGAGGATTTAAGGCATAGGCTGACCATCCGAACATGTTGAACAGCCCCAAAGGGTCGATGATGATGATGATGTGTAAGAACTGCTGCACATTGCTGCATATGCATACCACGACGTGCATGTGCTCCTTCCCTGCCGGGGGAGGGGGGGTTATACAGGAATTCCTGCAATTCAAATTCTGTACAAAGTGTTGTGCGCAAATTGTTCGGTATGTTTAAGATTTGCATGGGTATACGGTGGGCTGTGCCTTTGCCCGCTTGTACCATGCCAGAGGATTTGGTTATTGATAATTGTTTTGCCACGGAAGTCGCCGCCACCAGGAAATAGTAGTAATCATCCAGAGGCCACCAGGAAATATCAGCAACCGTCCACTGTTTCTTGTGAGCAATTTCGGGGAACCGTACAGAATTTGTTCGCTCATTTTTAAGAAATGGCAGGTTTTGTTGCGCCAGAATTTGTAGATTCACATTTTCCGAGACATGCGCGGTAGCTCTCTTGTCTGTCCACATGCATCTGCTCCTTCCCTAAGTCCCATACTCCAGCTCCCGCGTGCGTCGACCCGCCCTGTCCCCAAACCTGTCCTGTGGAATGGTGATGAAGCTGAAGACGAGGACTGCGATGTGGATGAGGAGGTTCTGAAAGCCATGATGAATGGAGATGCCTGGCAGACACGTGGCTGCAAGGCATACCCTGGTACCTCCAGTGGGAATTTGGAGACCGTTTTGTCAAAGACCCTGAACCGACCCGCACGCAAAACCATCACGGACCGTGGCATAGCCATGATTCCGCTCCCTGATGGGGCCCCCTCTCGGGACTGGCGGATGCACAAACACAACATCGGCATCTGCCCAGACGGCATTGAGACGTGAGCACTGCTCGTGTGCAGTTGTGGGCACGCGTTGGTTGAGATTCAGTTACATTTGGTTGCTCAATTTGCCTAAAATAGGCCTTCACTGTGATCTGGTGCTTGAGTGTTGTGTGCCGTGACAATTGTAACTCTGTGCGGAAATCATTAACCCTGGAATCAACAGCATCCGTCCAGAGACCTTCAGCATTTGCCCGCATCCGTCCAGAGACCTCCGAATCTTTGGCTCAACTCAGTCAGACGGAGGAATTACAAAAAATGAGCTCTCTCAGGACCGCCCACCCAACCCCAAAACGTCGACAACTTTTGATTGGGTCAGATGGGCCAAGATGTGTTCAGGTCCAATACATCAGCCAGATCACCCCAAGTCCGAGATGAGGTGGGTCCGGCCTCATTTCATGACAGCGCCAACATTTTTTTGCAGAATAAAAATCTTTTCTGTTGTAGCAGGGCGTGGAACATCATACTGCAGGATGCTGACCCGCCCGTAGCCCTGCTCGTTCCATTGCCCAAGTGCCCCTCCTAAGATTCAAGAAGGCCCCCGGGGGCTCGCATGGGGCGTGCGCACAGTGGAACAACGAGAAGGGGGGGCAAGCCCCCCCTTTCTTGGTGCGGCGCACATGCCAAAGCTGGCTGCAGAAAACATTTCCCAAGCCAGGCACGCATCACGAAACTGAGTGCGCTCCACGCAGCCAAACGACTCACAGCATCTTTCCAAGGATCATTCCCAGACTTGTTGTGGTGGATGGCGACACATGTGCACGCATCATGCCCGTCAAGCCTGCGAGACTGTCGTTGCTGCTGCTGCTGCCACTGGCGCGAGGCTCTGCCATGCTCAGGACCGTATTATCAGTGGTGGAATTATGAGGATGGTGTTTATCACGGCCTGGAGGAGACCATAGACTACATATGCCGGCAACTTGCTGTCCACCAGCCAATCCACGGGATCATGGGCTTCTCTCAGGGCTCTATGTTAACCATGGCGATACTGGGCATGAAGAACCAGGTCTGGGGGACGGCAGGGTCAGTGTCTCCTCTAAATGTGGCCAAAGGATAAATGTCTGCAGCTGCCGGCATGTCTACAGCCACATCCAGAGAGTCCCTTAGCAACTCAGCACCAGTTGCGGGGGAGGGGGTCCCCAGACCCCCCCTCCCTGCACCCCTCTCCATCATGGCCCCCTCCCCCAAGTAGACCCGGGGCTGGTGACCTTGTCGTGGTGTGGGGGCCCGAATGGCTCTTGCCATCGCGAACAGACCAGAAAAGAGGGTCTCGGCAGCCGGAAGGGGCTCCGTCTGCTTAAAGTTGCCCTACAGACAGCGCCCAGGGGGGGGCCTGGTCGCTTGAAGTTGCCCAACTCCTCTCCTCCACCCACCACCTCCTCCTCTCCTCTGCACCCTAGTGCCCTGCTTGTCCTGCAGCTCCCATAGTGCGTTGCCCCTAGTTGAGTTGCCCTATGGGAGTAGCCTAGGGGAGTAGCCTGGGGTGCTGCAGAGCAAGTGGGGCACCCTGAAAGGGTGTGTGTACATTAGTAGATCTCTCCCTCCTCACCTCCCTCCCTCCCTACAGCCCCTACAGCAGTCATTTGTGGGATAATTGGACAGCTCTGTCTCTGCCAATCCTGGCTGCATATCAGACCCGCCACCACAGTCATCTGTGGGATCATTGCAGGATTGGACAGCTCAGAGCCTTGTGTGTGTCCCTAACGGGCGGTCATCAGGAGGGGTCCTGGTGACTGTAGTTGCCCAGTGCCGGTGTGTATGTTGTAATTCGTGTAATTTTTTTTTGCGGTAAATGCGTGTAACAAAAAAATCGTCTAGTCGTGTAATTTTTTTTGCGTTAAGTCGTGTAAGCCCGTCACACACATTTACCGCAAAAAAAAATTACACGACATGACGATTTTTTTGTTACACGCATTTACCGCAAAAAAAAATTACACGACTTACCGCCAAAAAAAAATTACACAACGTGACAATTTTTCTGTTACACGCCATTTACCGCAAAAAAAAAAGAGTACACGACTTACCGCAAAAAAAAATTACACGATGTGACGATTTTTTCCAACACGCGTTTACCGCAAAAATAAAAAAATTACACGACCTTACCACAAAGAAAGAATTACCAATTTTACTAACCCACCTCTGGGCCACCTCTCATTCTGCCCCCCGCTCTGAAGCGGTGGGGACCCCCTAGGCGGCAGGGGTTATGTAGCCACCTTGCCCACTTGTGGGCCACTTGTGATTCTGCCCCCCGCTCTGAAGCGGTGGGGACCCCCTAGGCGGCAGGGGTTTATGTAGCCACCTTGCCCATTTGTGGGCCACTTGTGATTCTGCCCCCCGCCTCGAAGCGGTGGGGACCCCCTAGGCGGCAGGGGTTATGTAGCCACCTTGCCCACTTGTGGGCCACTTGTGATTCTGCCCCCCGCTCTGAAGCGGTGGGGACCCCCCAGGCGGCAAGGGTTATGTAGCCACCTTGCCCACTTGTGGGCCACTTCTGATTCTGCCCCCCGCTCTGAAGCGGTGGGGACCCCCCAGGCGGCAAGGGTTATGCAGCCACCTTGCCCACTTGTGGGCCACTTCTGATTCTGCCCCCCGCTCTTGAGCGGTGGGGACCCCCCAGGCGGCAGGGGTTATGTAGCCACCTTGCCCACTTGTGGGCCACTTCTGATTCTGCCCCCCGCTCTAAAGCGGTGGGGACCCCCCAGGCGGCAGGGGTTATATAGCCACCTTGCCCACTTGTGGGCCACTTCTGATTCTGCCCCCCGCTCTAAAGCGGTGGGGACCCCCCAGGCGGCAGGGGTTTATATAGCCACCTTGCCCACTTGAGGGCCACTTGTGATTCTGCCCCCCGCTCTGAAGCGGTGGGGACCCCCCAGGCGGCAGGGGTTATGCAGCAACCTTGCCCACTTGTGGGCCACTTCTGATTCTGCCCCCCGCTCTAAAGCGGTGGGGACCCCCCAGGCGGCAGGGGTTATATAGCCACCTTGCCCACTTGTGGGCCACTTCTGATTCTGCCCCCCGCTCTGAAGCGGTGGGGACCCCCCAGGCGGCAGGGGTTTATATAGCCACCTTGCCCACTTGTGGGCCACTTGTGATTTTGCCCCCCGCTCTGAAGCGGTGGGGACCCCCCAGGCGGCAGGGGTTTATGTAGCCACCTTGCCCACTTGTGGGCCACTTCTGATTCTGCCCCCCGCTCTGAAGCGGTGGGGACCCCCCAGGAGGCAGGGGTTTATATAGCCACCTTGCCCACTTGTGGGCCACTTGTGATTCTGCCCCCCGCTCTGAAGCGCTGGGAACCCCCCAGGCGGCGGGGTTTATATAGCCACCTTGCCCACTTGTGGGCCACTTCTGATTCTGCCCCCCGCTCTGAAGCGGTGGGGACCCCCTAGGCGGCAGGGGTTTATTTAGCCACCTTGCCCACTTGTGGGCCACTTCTGATTCTGCCCCCCGCTCTGAAGCGGTGGGGACCCCCTAGGCGGCAGGGGTTTATTCAGCCACCTTGCCCACTTGTGGGCCACTTCTGATTCTGCCCCCCGCTCTGAAGCGGTGGGGACCCCCTAGGCGGCAGGGGTTATGTAGCCACCTTGCCCATTTGTGGGCCACTTCTGATTCTGCCCCCCGCTCTGAAGCGGTGGGGACCCCCCTAGGCGGCAGGGGTTTATGTAGCCACCTTGCCCACTTGTGGGCCACTTCTGATTCTGCCCCCCGCTCTGAAGCGGTGGGGACCCCCTAGGCGGCAGGGGTTATGTAGCCACCTTGCCCACTTGTGGGCCACTTGTGATTCTGCCCCCCGCTCTGAAGCGCTGGGAACCCCCCAGGCGGCGGGGTTTATATAGCCACCTTGCCCACTTGTGGGCCACTTCTGATTCTGCCCCCCGCTCTAAAGCGGTGGGGACCCCCCTAGGCGGCAGGGGTTTATGTAGCCACCTTGCCCACTTGTGGGCCACTTCTGATTCTGCCCCCCGCTCTGAAGCGGTGGGGACCCCCCAGGCGGCAAGGGTTATGTAGCCACCTTGCCCACTTGTGGGCCACTTCTGATTCTGCCCCCCGCTCTAAAGCGGTGGGGACCCCCCAGGCGGCAAGGGTTTATATAGCCACCTTGCCCACTTGTGGGCCACTTGTGATTCTGCCCCCCGCTCTGAAGCGGTGGGGACCCCCCAGGCGGCAGGGGTTATGCAGCCACCTTGCCCACTTGTGGGCCACTTGTGATTCTGCCCCCCGCTCTAAAGCGGTGGGGACCCCCCAGGCGGCAGGGGTTATATAGCCACCTTGCCCACTTGTGGGCCACTTCTGATTCTGCCCCCCGCTCTGAAGCGGTGGGGACCCCCCAGGCGGCAGGGGTTTATGTAGCCACCTTGCCCACTTGTGGGCCACTTCTGATTCTGCCCCCCGCTCTGAAGCGGTGGGGACCCCCCAGGAGGCAGGGGTTTATATAGCCACCTTGCCCACTTGTGGGCCACTTGTGATTCTGCCCCCCGCTCTGAAGCGCTGGGAACCCCCCAGGCGGCGGGGTTTATATAGCCACCTTGCCCACTTGTGGGGCACTTCTGATTCTGCCCCCCGCTCTGAAGCGGTGGGGACCCCCTAGGCGGCAGGGGTTTATTTAGCCACCTTGCCCACTTGTGGGCCACTTCTGATTCTGCCCCCCGCTCTGAAGCGGTGGGGACCCCCTAGGCGGCAGGGGTTTATTTAGCCACCTTGCCCACTTGTGGGCCACTTCTGATTCTGCCCCCCGCTCTGAAGCGGTGGGGACCCCCTAGGCGGCAGGGGTTATGTAGCCACCTTGCCCATTTGTGGGCCACTTCTGATTCTGCCCCCCGCTCTGAAGCGGTGGGGACCCCCCAGGCGGCGGGGTTTATATAGCCACCTTGCCCACTTGTGGGCCACTTCTGATTCTGCCCCCCGCTCTGAAGCGGTGGGGACCCCCCTAGGCGGCAGGGGTTTATGTAGCCACCTTGCCCACTTGTGGGCCACTTCTGATTCTGCCCCCCGCTCTAAAGCGGTGGGGACCCCCTAGGCGGCAGGGGTTATGTAGCCACCTTGCCCACTTGTGGGCCACTTCTGATTCTGCCCCCCGCTCTAAAGCGGTGGGGACCCCCTAGGCGGCAGGGGTTATGTAGCCACCTTGCCCACTTGTGGGCCACTTCTGATTCTGCCCCCCGCTCTGAAGCGGTGGGGACCCCCTAGGCGGCAGGGGTTATGTAGCCACCTTGCCCACTTGTGGGCCACTTCTGATTCTGCCCCCCGCTCTAAAGCGGTGGGGACCCCCCAGGCGGCAAGGGTTATGTAGCCACCTTGCCCACTTGTGGGCCACTTGTGATTCTGCCCCCCGCTCTGAAGCGGTGGGGACCCCCTAGGCGGCAGGGGTTTATATAGCCACCTTGCCCACTTGTGGGCCACTTGTGATTCTGCCCCCCGCTCTGAAGCGGTGGGGACCCCCTAGGCGGCAGGGGTTTATGTAGCCACCTTGCCCACTTGTGGGCCACTTCTGATTCTGCCCCCCGCTCTGAAGCGGTGGGGACCCCCCAGGCGGCAGGGGTTTATATAGCCACCTTGCCCACTTGTGGGCCACTTGTGATTCTGCCCCCCGCTCTGAAGCGGTGGGGACCCCCTAGGCGGCAGGGGTTATGTAGCCACCTTGCCCACTTGTGGGCCACTTGTGATTCTGCCCCCCGCTCTGAAGCGGTGGGGACCCCCTAGGCGGCAGGGGTTTATGTAGCCACCTTGCCCATTTGTGGGCCACTTGTGATTCTGCCCCCCGCCTCGAAGCGGTGGGGACCCCCTAGGCGGCAGGGGTTATGTAGCCACCTTGCCCACTTGTGGGCCACTTGTGATTCTGCCCCCCGCTCTGAAGCGGTGGGGACCCCCCAGGCGGCAAGGGTTATGTAGCCACCTTGCCCACTTGTGGGCCACTTCTGATTCTGCCCCCCGCTCTGAAGCGGTGGGGACCCCCCAGGCGGCAAGGGTTATGCAGCCACCTTGCCCACTTGTGGGCCACTTCTGATTCTGCCCCCCGCTCTTGAGCGGTGGGGACCCCCCAGGCGGCAGGGGTTATGTAGCCACCTTGCCCACTTGTGGGCCACTTCTGATTCTGCCCCCCGCTCTAAAGCGGTGGGGACCCCCCAGGCGGCAGGGGTTATATAGCCACCTTGCCCACTTGTGGGCCACTTCTGATTCTGCCCCCCGCTCTAAAGCGGTGGGGACCCCCCAGGCGGCAGGGGTTTATATAGCCACCTTGCCCACTTGTGGGCCACTTGTGATTCTGCCCCCCGCTCTGAAGCGGTGGGGACCCCCCAGGCGGCAGGGGTTATGCAGCAACCTTGCCCACTTGTGGGCCACTTCTGATTCTGCCCCCCGCTCTAAAGCGGTGGGGACCCCCCAGGCGGCAGGGGTTATATAGCCACCTTGCCCACTTGTGGGCCACTTCTGATTCTGCCCCCCGCTCTGAAGCGGTGGGGACCCCCCAGGCGGCAGGGGTTTATATAGCCACCTTGCCCACTTGTGGGCCACTTGTGATTTTGCCCCCCGCTCTGAAGCGGTGGGGACCCCCCAGGCGGCAGGGGTTTATGTAGCCACCTTGCCCACTTGTGGGCCACTTCTGATTCTGCCCCCCGCTCTGAAGCGGTGGGGACCCCCCAGGAGGCAGGGGTTTATATAGCCACCTTGCCCACTTGTGGGCCACTTGTGATTCTGCCCCCCGCTCTGAAGCGCTGGGAACCCCCCAGGCGGCGGGGTTTATATAGCCACCTTGCCCACTTGTGGGCCACTTCTGATTCTGCCCCCCGCTCTGAAGCGGTGGGGACCCCCTAGGCGGCAGGGGTTTATTTAGCCACCTTGCCCACTTGTGGGCCACTTCTGATTCTGCCCCCCGCTCTGAAGCGGTGGGGACCCCCTAGGCGGCAGGGGTTTATTCAGCCACCTTGCCCACTTGTGGGCCACTTCTGATTCTGCCCCCCGCTCTGAAGCGGTGGGGACCCCCTAGGCGGCAGGGGTTATGTAGCCACCTTGCCCATTTGTGGGCCACTTCTGATTCTGCCCCCCGCTCTGAAGCGGTGGGGACCCCCCTAGGCGGCAGGGGTTTATGTAGCCACCTTGCCCACTTGTGGGCCACTTCTGATTCTGCCCCCCGCTCTGAAGCGGTGGGGACCCCCTAGGCGGCAGGGGTTATGTAGCCACCTTGCCCACTTGTGGGCCACTTGTGATTCTGCCCCCCGCTCTGAAGCGCTGGGAACCCCCCAGGCGGCGGGGTTTATATAGCCACCTTGCCCACTTGTGGGCCACTTCTGATTCTGCCCCCCGCTCTAAAGCGGTGGGGACCCCCCTAGGCGGCAGGGGTTTATGTAGCCACCTTGCCCACTTGTGGGCCACTTCTGATTCTGCCCCCCGCTCTGAAGCGGTGGGGACCCCCCAGGCGGCAAGGGTTATGTAGCCACCTTGCCCACTTGTGGGCCACTTTTGATTCTGCCCCCCGCTCTAAAGCGGTGGGGACCCCCCAGGCGGCAAGGGTTTATATAGCCACCTTGCCCACTTGTGGGCCACTTGTGATTCTGCCCCCCGCTCTGAAGCGGTGGGGACCCCCTAGGCGGCAGGGGTTATGCAGCCACCTTGCCCACTTGTGGGCCACTTGTGATTCTGCCCCCCGCTCTAAAGCGGTGGGGACCCCCCAGGCGGCAGGGGTTATATAGCCACCTTGCCCACTTGTGGGCCACTTCTGATTCTGCCCCCCGCTCTGAAGCGGTGGGGACCCCCCAGGCGGCAGGGGTTTATGTAGCCACCTTGCCCACTTGTGGGCCACTTCTGATTCTGCCCCCCGCTCTGAAGCGGTGGGGACCCCCCAGGAGGCAGGGGTTTATATAGCCACCTTGCCCACTTGTGGGCCACTTGTGATTCTGCCCCCCGCTCTGAAGCGCTGGGAACCCCCCAGGCGGCGGGGTTTATATAGCCACCTTGCCCACTTGTGGGGCACTTCTGATTCTGCCCCCCGCTCTGAAGCGGTGGGGACCCCCTAGGCGGCAGGGGTTTATTTAGCCACCTTGCCCACTTGTGGGCCACTTCTGATTCTGCCCCCCGCTCTGAAGCGGTGGGGACCCCCTAGGCGGCAGGGGTTTATTTAGCCACCTTGCCCACTTGTGGGCCACTTCTGATTCTGCCCCCCGCTCTGAAGCGGTGGGGACCCCCTAGGCGGCAGGGGTTATGTAGCCACCTTGCCCATTTGTGGGCCACTTCTGATTCTGCCCCCCGCTCTGAAGCGGTGGGGACCCCCCAGGCGGCGGGGTTTATATAGCCACCTTGCCCACTTGTGGGCCACTTCTGATTCTGCCCCCCGCTCTGAAGCGGTGGGGACCCCCCTAGGCGGCAAGGGTTTATGTAGCCACCTTGCCCACTTGTGGGCCACTTCTGATTCTGCCCCCCGCTCTAAAGCGGTGGGGACCCCCTAGGCGGCAGGGGTTATGTAGCCACCTTGCCCACTTGTGGGCCACTTCTGATTCTGCCCCCCGCTCTAAAGCGGTGGGGACCCCCTAGGCGGCAGGGGTTATGTAGCCACCTTGCCCACTTGTGGGCCACTTCTGATTCTGCCCCCCGCTCTAAAGCGGTGGGGACCCCCTAGGCGGCAGGGGTTATGTAGCCACCTTGCCCACTTGTGGGCCACTTCTGATTCTGCCCCCCGCTCTAAAGCGGTGGGGACCCCCCAGGCGGCAAGGGTTATGTAGCCACCTTGCCCACTTGTGGGCCACTTGTGATTCTGCCCCCCGCTCTGAAGCGGTGGGGACCCCCTAGGCGGCAGGGGTTTATATAGCCACCTTGCCCACTTGTGGGCCACTTGTGATTCTGCCCCCCGCTCTGAAGCGGTGGGGACCCCCTAGGCGGCAGGGGTTTATGTAGCCACCTTGCCCACTTGTGGGCCACTTCTGATTCTGCCCCCCGCTCTGAAGCGGTGGGGACCCCCCAGGCGGCAGGGGTTTATATAGCCACCTTGCCCACTTGTGGGCCACTTGTGATTCTGCCCCCCGCTCTGAAGCGGTGGGGACCCCCTAGGCGGCAGGGGTTATGTAGCCACCTTGCCCACTTGTGGGCCACTTCTGATTCTGCCCCCCGCTCTGAAGCGGTGGGGACCCCCTAGGCGGCAGGGGTTATGTAGCCACCTTGCCCACTTGTGGGCCACTTGTGATTCTGCCCCCCGCTCTAAAGCGGTGGGGACCCCCCAGGCGGCAAGGGTTATGTAGCCACCTTGCCCACTTGTGGGCCACTTGTGATTCTGCCCCCCGCTCTGAAGCGGTGGGGACCCCCTAGGCGGCAGGGGTTATGTAGCCACCTTGCCCACTTGTGGGCCACTTCTGATTCTGCCCCCCGCTCTAAAGCGGTGGGGACCCCCTAGGCGGCAGGGGTTATGTAGCCACCTTGCCCACTTGTGGGCCACTTCTGATTCTGCCCCCCGCTCTAAAGCGGTGGGGACCCCCTAGGCGGCAGGGGTTATGTAGCCACCTTGCCCACTTGTGGGCCACTTCTGATTCTGCCCCCCGCTCTGAAGCGGTGGGGACCCCCTAGGCGGCAGGGGTTATGTAGCCACCTTGCCCACTTGTGGGCCACTTCTGATTCTGCCCCCCGCTCTAAAGCGGTGGGGACCCCCCAGGCGGCAAGGGTTATGTAGCCACCTTGCCCACTTGTGGGCCACTTGTGATTCTGCCCCCCGCTCTGAAGCGGTGGGGACCCCCTAGGCGGCAGGGGTTTATATAGCCACCTTGCCCACTTGTGGGCCACTTGTGATTCTGCCCCCCGCTCTGAAGCGGTGGGGACCCCCTAGGCGGCAGGGGTTTATGTAGCCACCTTGCCCACTTGTGGGCCACTTCTGATTCTGCCCCCCGCTCTGAAGCGGTGGGGACCCCCCAGGCGGCAAGGGTTTTATATAGCCACCTTGCCCACTTGTGGGCCACTTGTGATTCTGCCCCCGGCTCTGAAGCGGTGGGGACCCCCTAGGCGGCAGGGGTTATGTAGCCACCTTGCCCACTTGTGGGCCACTTCTGATTCTGCCCCCCGCTCTGAAGCGGTTGGGACCCCCCAGGCGGCAGGGGTTATGTAGCCACCTTGCCCACTTGTGGGCCACTTCTGATTCTGCCCCCCGCTCTGAAGCGGTGGGGACCCCCTAGGCGGCAGGGGTTATGTAGCCACCTTGCCCACTTGTGGGCCACTTGTGATTCTGCCCCCCGCTCTAAAGCGGTGGGGACCCCCCAGGCGGCAAGGGTTATGTAGCCACCTTGCCCACTTGTGGGCCACTTGTGATTCTGCCCCCCGCTCTGAAGCGGTGGGGACCCCCTGGGCGGCAGGGGTTATGTAGCCACCTTGCCCACTTGTGGGCCACTTGTGATTCTGCCCCCCGCTCTGAAGCGGTGGGGACCCCCTAGGCGGCAGGGGTTTATGTAGCCACCTTGCCCACTTGTGGGCCACTTCTGATTCTGCCCCCCGCTCTGAAGCGGTGGGGACCCCCCTAGGCGGCAAGGGTTATGTAGCCACCTTGCCCACTTGTGGGCCACTTCTGATTCTGCCCCCCGCTCTGAAGCGGTGGGGACCCCCTAGGCGGCAGGGGTTATGTAGCCACCTTGCCCACTTGTGGGCCACTTGTGATTTTGCCCCCCGCTCTGAAGCGGTGGGGACCCCCTAGGCGGCAGGGGTTATGTAGCCACCTTGCCCACTTGTGGGCCACTTCTGATTCTGCCCCCCGCTCTGAAGCGGTGGGGACCCCCCAAGCGGCAAGGGTTATGTAGCCACCTTGCCCACTTGTGGGCCACTTGTGATTCTGCCCCCCGCTCTGAAGCGGTGGGGACCCCCTAGGCGGCAGGGGTTATGTAGCCACCTTGCCCACTTGTGGGCCACTTGTGATTCTGCCCCCCGCTCTGAAGCGGTGGGGACCCCCCAGGCGGCAGGGGTTTATGTAGCCACCTTGCCCACTTGTGGGCCACTTCTGATTCTGCCCCCCGCTCTGAAGCGGTGGGGACCCCCTAGGCGGCAGGGGTTTATATAGCCACCTTGCCCACTTGTGGGCCACTTGTGATTCTGCCCCCCGCTCTGAAGCGGTGGGGACCCCCTAGGCGGCAGGGGTTATGTAGCCACCTTGCCCACTTGGGGGCCACTTCTGATTCTGCCCCCCACTCTGAAGCGGTGGGGACCCCCCAGGCGGCAGGGGTTATGTAGCCACCTTGCCCACTTGGGGGCCACTTCTGATTCTGCCCCCCGCTCTGAAGCGGTTGGGACCCCCCAGGCGGCAGGGGTTATGTAGCCACCTTGCCCACTTGTGGGCCACTTCTGATTCTGCCCCCCGCTCTGAAGCGGTGGGGACCCCCTAGGCGGCAGGGGTTATGTAGCCACCTTGCCCACTTGTGGGCCACTTGTGATTCTGCCCCCCGCTCTAAAGCGGTGGGGACCCCCCAGGCGGCAAGGGTTATGTAGCCACCTTGCCCACTTGTGGGCCACTTGTGATTCTGCCCCCCGCTCTGAAGCGGTGGGGACCCCCTAGGCGGCAGGGGTTATGTAGCCACCTTCCCCACTTGTTGGCCACTTCTGATTCTGCCCCCCGCTCTAAAGCGGTGGGGACCCCCCATGCGGCAAGGGTTATGTAGCCACCTTGCCCACTTGTGGGCCACTTGTGATTCTGCCCCCCGCTCTGAAGCGGTGGGGACCCCCTAGGCGGCAGGGGTTTATGTAGCCACCTTGCCCACTTGTGGGCCACTTCTGATTACGCCCCCCGCTCTGAAGCGGTGGGGACCCCCCAGGCGGCAAGGGTTATGTAGCCACCTTGCCCACTTGTGGGCCACTTCTGATTCTGCCCCCCGCTCTGAAGCGGTGGGGACCCCCTAGGCGGCAAGGGTTATATAGCCACCTTGCCCACTTGTGGGCCACTTCTGATTCTGCCCCCCGCTCTGAAGCGGTGGGGACCCCCCAGGCGGCAGGGGTTCATACAGCCACCTTGCCCACTTGTGGGCCACTTGTGATTCTGCCCCCCGCTCTGAAGCGGTGGGGACCCCCTAGGCGGCAGGGGTTATGTAGCCACCTTGCCCACTTGTGGGCCACTTGTGATTCTGCCCCCCGCTCTGAAGCGGTGGGGACCCCCCAGGCGGCAGGGGTTTATGTAGCCACCTTGCCCACTTGTGGGCCACTTCTGATTCTGCCCCCCGCTCTGAAGCGGTGGGGACCCCCCAGGCGGCAGGGGTTTATATAGCCACCTTGCCCACTTGTGGGCCACTTCTGATTCTGCCCCCCGCTCTGAAGCGGTGGGGACCCCCTAGGCGGCAGGGGTTATGTAGCCACCCTGCCCACTTGTGGGCCACTTCTGATTCTGCCCCCCGCTCTAAAGCGGTTGGGACCCCCCAGGCGGCAGGGGTTATGTAGCCACCTTGCCCACTTGTGGGCCACTTCTGATTCTGCCCCCCGCTCTGAAGCGGTGGGGACCCCCTAGGCGGCAGGGGTTATGTAGCCACCTTGCCCACTTGTGGGCCACTTGTGATTCTGCCCCCCGCTCTGAAGCGGTGGGGACCCCCCAGGCGGCAAGGGTTATGTAGCCACCTTGCCCACTTGTGGGCCACTTCTGATTCTGCCCCCCGCTCTGAAGCGGTGGGGACCCCCTAGGCGGCAGGGGTTATGTAGCCACCTTGCCCACTTGTGGGCCACTTGTGATTCTGCCCCCCGCTCTGAAGCGGTGGGGACCCCCTAGGCGGCAAGGGTTATATAGCCACCTTGCCCACTTGTGGGCCACTTCTGATTCTGCCCCCCGCTCTGAAGCGGTGGGGACCCCCTAGGCGGCAGGGGTTATGTAGCCACCTTGCCCACTTGTGGGCCACTTCTGATTCTGGCCCCCGCTCTGAGGCGGTGGGGACCCCCCTAGGCGGCAGGGGTTATGTAGCCACCTTGCCCACTTGTGGGCCACTTCTGATTCTGCCCCCCGCTCTGAAGCGGTGGGGACCCCCTAGGCGGCAGGGGTTATGTAGCCACCTTGCCCACTTGTGGGCCACTTGTGATTGTGCCCCCCGCTCTGAAGCGGTGGGGACCCCCCAGTCGGCAGGGGTTATGTAGCCACCTTGCCCACTTGTGGGCCACTTCTGATTGTGCCCCCCGCTCTTAAGCGTTGGGGACCCCCCATGCGGCAGGGGTTATGTAGCCACCTTGCCCACTTGTGGGCCACCTCTCATTCTGCCCCCCGCTCTGAAGCGGTGGCGACCCCCCAGGCGGCAGGGGTTTATGTAGCCACCTTGCCCACTTGTGGGCCACTTGTGATTCTGCCCCCCGCTCTGAAGCGGTGGGGACGCCCCAGGCGGCAAGGGTTATATAGCCACCTTGCCCACTTGTGGGCCACTTCTGATTCTGCCCCCCGCTCTGAAGCGGTGGGGACCCCCCTAGGCGGCAGGGGTTATGTAGCCACCTTGCCCACTTGTGGGCCACTTGTGATTCTGCCCCCCGCTCTGAAGCGGTGGGGACCCCCTAGGCGGCAGGGGTTATGTAGCCACCTTGCCCACTTGTGGGCCACTTGTGATTCTGCCCCCCGCTCTGAAGCGGTGGGGACCCCCCAGGCGGCAAGGGTTATGTAGCCACCTTGCCCACTTGTGGGCCACTTCTGATTCCGCCCCCCGCTCTGAAGCGGTGGGGACCCCCTAGGCGGCAGGGGTTATGTAGCCACCTTGCCCACTTGTGGGCCACTTGTGATTGTGCCCCCCGCTCTGAAGCGGTGGGGACCCCCCAGTCGGCAGGGGTTATGTAGCCACCTTGCCCACTTGTGGGCCACTTCTGATTGTGCCCCCCGCTCTTAAGCGTTGGGGACCCCCCATGCGGCAGGGGTTATGTAGCCACCTTGCCCACTTGTGGGCCACCTCTCATTCTGCCCCCCGCTCTGAAGCGGTGGCGACCCCCCAGGCGGCAGGGGTTTATGTAGCCACCTTGCCCACTTGTGGGCCACTTGTGATTCTGCCCCCCGCTCTGAAGCGGTGGGGACGCCCCAGGCGGCAAGGGTTATATAGCCACCTTGCCCACTTGTGGGCCACTTCTGATTCTGCCCCCCGCTCTGAAGCGGTGGGGACCCCCCTAGGCGGCAGGGGTTATGTAGCCACCTTGCCCACTTGTGGGCCACTTGTGATTCTGCCCCCCGCTCTGAAGCGGTGGGGACCCCCTAGGCGGCAGGGGTTATGTAGCCACCTTGCCCACTTGTGGGCCACTTGTGATTCTGCCCCCCGCTCTGAAGCGGTGGGGACCCCCCAGGCGGCAAGGGTTATGTAGCCACCTTGCCCACTTGTGGGCCACTTCTGATTCCGCCCCCCGCTCTAAAGCGGTGGGGACCCCCCAGGCGGCAAGGGTTATATAGCCACCTTGCCCACTTGTGGGCCACTTCTGATTCTGCCCCCCGCTCTGAAGCGGTGGGGACCCCCCAGGCGGCAGGGGTTATGTAGCCACCTTGCCCACTTGTGGGCCACTTCTGATTTCGGCCCCCGCCTTGAGGCGGTGGGGACCCCCCAGGCGGCAGGGGTTATATAGCCACCTTGCCCACTTGTGGGCCACTTCTGATTCTGCCCCCCGCTCTGAAGCGGTGGGGACCCCCTAGGCGGCAGGGGTTATGTAGCAACCTTGCCCACTTGTGGGCCACTTGTGATTCTGCCCCCCGCTCTGAAGCGGTGGGGACCCCCCAGGCGGCAGGGGTTATGTAGCCACCTTGCCCACTTGTGGGCCACTTCTGATTCTGCCCCCCGCTCCGAAGCGGTGGGGACCCCCCAGGCGGCAGGGGTTATGTAGCCACCTTGCCCACTTGTGGGCCACTTCTGATTGTGCCCCCCGCTCTGAAGCGGTGGGGACCCCCCAGGCGGCAGGGGTTATGTAGCCACCTTGCCCACTTGTGGGCCACTTGTGATTCTGCCCCCCGCTCTGAAGCGGTGGGGACCCCCCAGGCGGCAGGGGTTATGTAGCCACCTTGCCCACTTGTGGGCCACTTGTGATTCTGCCCCCCGCTCTGAAGCGGTGGGGACCCCCCAGGCGGCAGGGGTTATATAGCCACCTTGCCCACTTGTGGGCCACTTCTGATTCTGCCCCCCGCTCTAAAGCGGTGGGGACCCCCTAGGCGGCAGGGGTTATGTAGCCACCTTGCCCACTTGTGGGCCACTTCTGATTCTGCCCCCCGCTCTGAAGCGGTGGGGACCCCCTAGGCGGCAGGGGTTTATGTAGCCACCTTGCCCACTTGTGGGCCACTTCTGATTCTGCCCCCCGCTCTGAAGCGGTGGGGACCCCCTAGGCGGCAGGGGTTTATATAGCCACCTTGCCCACTTGTGGGCCACTTCTGATTCTGCCCCCCGCTCTGAAGCGGTGGGGACCCCCTAGGCGGCAGGGGTTATGTAGCCACGTGACCGAGCTTTCTGGCCCACCTGGGTCCCCCCCCAGCACCCAAGTTGAAGGTGCACTTTCGGCTAAGGAGGAGAGTGTTTAGGCCACCCCCACTCCACTAGAAGGCAAGGAGGCCTCCGCCGAGCAGAGCGTGGAAAGCCCGGAGGCCAGGCCGCAACCTTCCATGGCCACTCCCACAGAGGAGGAGGACACCCGTCCCAAGGTCTTCATCCGTGGAGAGTGGCGCAAGGTGCCGGATGGCTACCCAGCAGATGCATCTGGCGAGCTGGAGCGTGACCAGCTTTTCATTGATGACCTGTCCAAGTAGCTAGTGGCAGAGTTGGGGGCCGCTTGTCAGTTTAACCCCAATCCTAGTGCAAAGCCCAAGTCCGGTGACACAAAAACGGACTTGATCTACAAGCGTGCATTCTGCAACTACTTGTAGCGGGTGCATGTTTTGTGGGCTGTATTTTCCTCCGCCGTTTGGTGTACCAATGGTGGAGCGTATAAGATTGCTATTATATTGGCCCCATGCTAGTGCCTTGGTGGCCAATAATGGTGGCACTAGCGTTGGCCTTGTCGGGACTCTTTTTCTTGAGCCTGATTTTGTTCCCAGTGCTGGCACACTGGATGTTGGCCATGGCCCTGTCAGGACTCTTTTCTTGGGCCTGATTTTGAGTGTAGTGCCAATGACAACATGTGAAACTATGTCATATTGGCCGAGTCCCAACTAATTGATCGCCACGCAGAGTACTATGTGCTTTGTGGACTCGGCGTCCCATCGTTAAGGTCGCTATGGGGTGCCGTACGGAACCGGCAGCTGTACATATTGCGCATGTATTGCAAAGGTTTCATTTCTTTCAATTTTTCAATTTTTTTATAATTTACACGACTTACCGCAAAAAAAAAATTACACGCCCTTACCGCAAAAATAAAACAATTCAATTTTTTTTCATAATTCACACGACTTACCGCAAAAAAAAAAATTTACACACATTCACCGCAAAAAAAAAATTACACGACTAGACGATTTTTTTGTACACGACTTACATTTTTCACAGTGCCGGTGCCTGATGGCTCTTATTGCCCTACATCAGCTACCTCCTAGGCAGCCTGCCCTCTCATGTACACTCGTGCCTTGTTACCCCCTCCAACTTCCTACGTAAGTGGCCACCGGGAGGGGTCCCGGTGGCTGTCATTGCCCGTGAGTCTGCACATGCAGCTGCTGGTTGGGACGTTGAGCAGCCAGAGCCAAGTGCCTAGGTCCCTGGGAGCAGCCCCCCGCAAAGCTCAAGACATCCATCCATCCATCCATCCCTCTCCATCATGGCCCTGCCCCCCTCTCCATCATGGCCCTGCACCCCTCTCCCACCCCTGAAGTGATTGGGGAAACAATGATTTGGAAATCTTTTCTCTGGTGCAGGTCCATTTAGGGCAAAACCTTTCCTCGGCGCCGACCAAAACTCAGGACCAGCGGGAGGGGGGTAAAGGACCCACCCACCCAATCCCCTTGGACCCCCCCCCCTTTGAAGTGGCCACACCATTGCCCTCCACTTTAGAGCCCCCAATGAGGGGTATGCAGCCGCTTCGCTGGTTCCCCCACGGCAGTGACCCCAAGCGTGGGCAAGGGCACCGGATGCTCCAGGACTCAGCCCTGCGATTGTGTGATTGAGGGCCTGGGAGGGGCCAACATGTGGCCCCAGTGCCTTCCCTTTGGGGGCGCAGCATTGTACGTGACGTGGGGCGTATAACTTGGGTATCCCCCACACGCCCCCCTCCCCACAAAAAACAGGGCTCAGCAGTGCGAAACTGTAGGGGCATGGCGAGTGCAACTCGAGAACGGACTAAGGCACGTGTGCAAAGGGAAGGCGCTCGACAAGAGCACAGGCCGAAGCACCTGAACTCGCTGGAGAACGATGGTTGGATGTGTCCATGGCGGGGACCTCCAGCTTAGCCTCCCGACCATTTGATGCCCACACACAAACAACCGCCCCCCCCCCCCCAGACCTCCTCCCACCTTCACCGCCTTCACTGCCTTCAGCCATGCTCAGTTTGGGAAGGGGGGGGGGGCTTGGGCCAGTCTGAGTGGGCGATACACGTGTCGTGTTCCATTGCATGGCTGGCCCAGTCTGAGCGGGCGTTTCCGTGTGTGCATGCTGCAGGTGTCCAGTCTATCTCGCTACTGCTCCCCACAGACATTGGCGAAAGGCGCCTTGAAGATCGGATGCTCCGCTTCGTGATCAGCCTTGATCTCTTGTGGCAATTTCCCTGAGCGCAATCATCACTTAACACACCCCACGTGTCACGGCACGGGAGGGGGGAGGGGGGGCGGGCTTGGCCCCCCTGAACTCCCCGGCAGGACCCGTCCTCATGCATCCGCTTGGGGCCGGGTCCTCGGGGGGAGGGGGTGCCTGTTTTGCCGACGGTTTTGTGAACTCACGAAGTGACCCACAGCTCCGGCGGCTGCTGTCGGGTGGTGGCCAACGACGTGCCGCTGCGTCACTACCGCTTCGCTTGGTAGCGGCCTGTCCACCGGTGTCTTCACGTCCCGTTCTTTGTGACAGAACGGCACCTCCGGTCTTATAGGCCACTGACGAGCCAATTGCCTTTCTGCGCTTTTGTGCTGCCTGCCTCCTGGGCTCATGCGCAATGGCCCAGAGTCCCTGCGGGGGCTCAAGTCTATGTCATGACCGCGGACCCCCTCCCCCACCCCTCCGCCCATGTAGACCATGAGAACACATTCCCCCCTCATGTCTGGAGGATGGAGGACTGCTGATGCACATGTTGAGGCCGCCGTGCGTGAGGATGGGGGAGATGGGTGTGTGTGTGTTGTGCTGTCAAGAGCACGCCGCCCCACTTGGCGGTGACTGGAATGAACAGCGTTGTGCAGCGTGTGTTGACCTGCACACCCGAGGGGACAGGGCTGTCCGTTTTTGCACAACGCACGTCGCATGTGCAATTGGAGGTGAGCGGTTTGGTGTGGTGCTGTGCTGTACTGTGCTGTGCTGTGCTGTGCTGTGCTGTGCTGTGCTGTGCTGTGTGCTGTGCTGTGTGCTGTGCTGTGCTGTGCTGTGCTGTGCTGTGCTGTGCTATGCTGTGTGCTGTGCTGTGCTGTGCTGTGCTGTGCTGTGCTATGCTGTGTGCTGTGCTGTGCTGTGCTATGCTGTGCTGTGCTATGCTGTGTGCTGTGCTGTGCTATGCTATGCTGTGCTGTGCTGTGCTGTGCTGTGCTGTGCTGTGCTGTGCTGTGTGCTGTGCTGTGCTGTGCTATGCTGTGTGCTATGCTGTGCTGTGCTGTGCTGTGCTGTGCTGTGCTGTGCTGTGCTGTGCTGTGCTGTGCTGTGCTGTGCTGTGTGCTGTGCTGTGCTGTGTGCTGTGCTGTGCTGTGCTATGCTGTGCTATGCTGTGCTGTGCTGTGCTATGCTGTGTGCTGTGCTGTGCTGTGCTGTGCTGTGCTGTGCTATGCTGTGTTGTGCTGTGCTGTGCTGTGCTCTGCTGTGCTGTGCTGTGCTGTGCTGTGCTGTGCTGTGTGCTGTGCTGTGTGCTGTGTGCTGTGCTGTGCTGTGCTCTGCTGTGCTGTGCTGCGCTGTGCTGTGCTGTGTGCTGTGCTGTGCTGTGCTGTGCTGTGCTGTGCTGTGCTGTGCTGTGCTGTGCTGTGCTGTGCTGTGCTGTGCTGTGCTGTGTGCTGTGCTGTGCTGTGCTCTGCTGTGCTGTGCTATGCTGTGTGCTGTGCTGTGCTGTGCTGTGCTGTGCTGTGCTGTGCTGTGCTGTGCTGTGCTATGCGGTGCTGTGCTGTGCTGTGCTGTGCTGTGCTGTGCTGTGCTGTGTGCTGTGCTGTGCGCTGTGCTGTGCTGTGCTGTGCTGTGCTGTGTGCTGTGCTGTGTGCTGTGCTGTGCTGTGCTGTGCTGTGCTGTGCTGTGTGCTGTGCTGTGCTGTGCTGTGCTGTGCTGTGCTGTGCTGTGCTATGCTGTGCTGTGCTGTGCTGTGCTGTGCTGTGCTGTGCTGTGCTGTGCTGTGCTGTGCTGTGCTGTGCTGTGTGCTGTGCTGTGCTGTGCTGTGCTGTGCTGTGCTGTGTGCTGTGCTGTGCTGTGTGCTGTGCTGTGCTGTGCTGTGCTGTGCTATGCTGTGCTGTGCTGTGCTATGCTGTGCTGTGCTGTGCTGTGCTATGCTGTGCTGTGCGGTGCGGTGCTGTGCTGTGCTGTGCTGTGCTGTGCTGTGCTATGCTGTGCTGTGCTGTGCTGTGCTGTGCTGTGCTATGCTGTGCTGTGCGGTGCGGTGTGGTGCGGTGCGGTGCGGTGCTGTGCTGTGCTGTGCTGTGCTGTGCTGTGCTGTGCTGTGTGCTGTGCTGTGCTGTGCTCTGCTGTGCTGTGCTATGCTGTGTGCTGTGCTGTGCTGTGCTGTGCTGTGCTGTGCTGTGCTGTGCTGTGCTGTGCTATGCGGTGCTGTGCTGTGCTGTGCTGTGCTGTGCTGTGCTGTGCTGTGTGCTGTGCTGTGCGCTGTGCTGTGCTGTGCTGTGCTGTGCTGTGTGCTGTGCTGTGTGCTGTGCTGTGCTGTGCTGTGCTGTGCTGTGCTGTGTGCTGTGCTGTGCTGTGCTGTGCTGTGCTGTGCTGTGCTGTGCTATGCTGTGCTGTGCTGTGCTGTGCTGTGCTGTGCTGTGCTGTGCTGTGCTGTGCTGTGCTGTGCTGTGCTGTGTGCTGTGCTGTGCTGTGCTGTGCTGTGCTGTGCTGTGTGCTGTGCTGTGCTGTGTGCTGTGCTGTGCTGTGCTGTGCTGTGCTATGCTGTGCTGTGCTGTGCTATGCTGTGCTGTGCTGTGCTGTGCTATGCTGTGCTGTGCGGTGCGGTGCTGTGCTGTGCTGTGCTGTGCTGTGCTGTGCTATGCTGTGCTGTGCTGTGCTGTGCTGTGCTGTGCTATGCTGTGCTGTGCGGTGCGGTGTGGTGCGGTGCGGTGCGGTGCTGTGCTGTGCTGTGCTGTGCTGTGCTGTGCTGTGCTGTGCTATGCTGTGTGCTGTGCTGTGCTGTGCTGTGCTGTGCTGTGCTGTGCTGTGCTGTGCTGTGCTGTGCAGGGATGGTGTTGGGGTTGATCGGGCTGCTCGGGTGCCAATTTGCGGTCTTCTTCGGGGCATCTGCGGGGGATGGTACGTCTGGGGCCAAGGCCCAGGGCAGTCGCACAAAAGCAGCGCCTCGGGGCAAACAATCTCCCCCAGAACTGACCTGAAATGCCCCGTGATTCGCCACCAGCGCTGTGCGTTGCTCTGCCACGCCTCAACTCGCGCGTCAGCCCACCCCCACACCCCCACACCTCATCCCCTGTGGACCCGACAGGGGGCAGTGAAACAGGGGCAGTCCGGGAGCTCCGTTGGCACCACCTCCCGAGGGAAAGGGAGGGGGAGTTGGGGGGGGGTGAGGATAGGCCAGGCAGGGGGGGAGGGGGGGCATGAGGGGGTGGGGGGCCGATGGGCACCGCCGCCTGCGGAGGGAAACGGCTCAAGGGAAGGGCAAGGGTCAGTGGCCAGAGGCAAAAAGGCACCGCCCGCTGCAGATAGCAACGCAACCAGGCGTCCTGCCGCCCCCCCCCCCGCTCTACGTCTGGCTGTCCCCCACAGGGCCACCCCAAGTTCGCCGACTTCGACATCGGGTTCGGCATCTGCTGGTCCGGCTGGCTGCCCCGCGCGCCGCCTCTTGACGCGTACACCCCATATCCCGGTGACGGTGGGCCGGATGACCGCCCGCTGCTGTCTCTGCCGGTGGTGCACATCGCAGGCACCGCCGACACGATCGTGCCGCTGAAGGACACGGAGCGGGCCGTCAGCGCCAGCTGCCCCGGCCGGGCCCTCCTGCTGACGCACGCGCGCGGCCATGTGGTGGCGAAGCTGCAGCCGGAGCAGGTCCAGCAGTTGCAGGAGTTCCTGCAGCAGCACGACGTGTTGCCCGGGGGCACTGTGCGTTAGCACGGTGCTGCCCGGGGGGAGTATTATAATGGCCGTACACCGCAGGAGGAGGGAGGGTAACGCCCCTGGACGCCCTCCCCTCCAGACCAAAGTGACCATCGTGGGACAAAACGCAATTTTCCGTTGGGAATCTCCGGTCGCATCTTTCTTGGCACACACACTTTTGGGTCCCTCGTTTTGGGCGGTGAGCGGGGGCGACCCGGGGCGCCAGCAGTTACCCTGTCGGTTACCCTGGACCCGCTGCCCGAGCCTGGGCGTGACGCCGCGGATGATTGGTTTGGCGCAGGGGGTGTTGCGATGTCGACGGCGGGGGGGTGGGCGTGTGGTGTGCCGAGAGTGCATCCACAAACGCCCTTTGACTCAATTTGAAAGTGAGTTTGCCGTGCTTGCTGGTTCAGTCCATCTGCATTGTTTGGTGGCTGCAGTGTGTTGGTGTGGTGAGGTAAGGTCAAACGGCCGAAGGCTGGGAGAGAAAGAGGAACAGTGCTGGGTCCAGCTGGGCTGGCAAGGGCTGACCCTGTGGCTGTGTGGCACGCGGTGAGTGAGCCCACCCCCGATGGCCGCGGGAGCACGGGGGACCTCAAGGCAACGTGCAGTGCCGGTCTGGCTTTGCGCTGCGGGAGCGGCACGGCAAAGGCGGTCATTGGATTGGACCGAGGGAGGCCGGCGGGAGGTCAGGATTGTGCTGGTCATTGCAAAGCCTGACGCCCATCGCCCCTTCTGAGACGTCCCTTGCCCCCCCCCTCAGCATCCCTGCGTCTTGTTCCTTGTCTCCCGGTGCTCAGGAGCGCCCTGAGGGAGCGCCCCAAACGACTGCTCAACTGTCGGTTGCCCGCCAACCGCCGACGGTTAACTACGAACATGACTGTACGGCACCGGGGGGATGGCCACCCACTTTCTTGCTTTTCCCCCTTTTTTTTGTTTTGAATTCAGGGGTGCCCCTGTGCGTTCGGCACCTGCGGGGCAGTGGTGTGCGCGCGTTTTGCGTACGCCTGAGGGTCCCGGTGATTGCAGACCCCCTCCGGAATTGATTCATGGCCCGTCCGAGGGGGGGGAGGAAGGTGAGGGGTGACGCCTCAGAGGAGTGCTGTCTGAAGCCGGCGGCCCCTATTACCCTCTCACCACTGGCCCCTCACTCCCCCCCCCCTCCGGACCCCCCCCCCCCCCGGCGGTGTGAGCAGGGGGGTCACACCTGTCCCTGCTCACACCGCCGGGGGGGGGGGGGTCTGGGTCCCGAACCGGACTGACCCGCGGTCCCCACTGACCCGTCCTCACCCACCGCCTCTGCCCGCAGGGGGAGGGGGGGGGGGCGTCCGATGTCTATGACGTCGCGCCTACGCGACGTGCGTCAACCCCCGCGTCCGGGCACTGCACTGTGCACGCGGGCGCCCCATCCCCCGTGTCGCCCTCTTGTCAGGCACAGGGCACCGTCCTGTCCCGGCCTGCAGCACGTTGGATGCACCTTCCACACACACCCCCTGACCCTCCCGGATGGCGGGCATTGCCCCGCCACAGGTCAGCCCAGCAGCCACACAAAGGCACCCCATCACTTCTTTGCACGCCCAAACCTCATGCCCGATCGCTACCGTTGACCCTACGCCCCCCCCCTCTGTGTTCAACGCGCACACACCCAGGCCCACTACCACCAGCCTCTTCCCCCTGGGGCCCGTACCACTGTGACCCGCCGCTATTTCACAGGGGCACTATCGTTGAGGGCAATATGGCCATGGGATCCCGATTGCCTCCCCCTAACCGTCCCTCCGCACACCACAACACAGGGCCATGCAGGCACCACCGAGCCACACCACAACACAGGGCCGCGTGCAGACGCCCAACGCAAAGCGAAGCACCACAAGTCTGTTCTGAGCCGGGCACGACCGCATGCCGCCGCTCGAGGCGACGGGCGGGCACACGGCGGCACACGTGCCCGCACTGAACCACGCCCGGTTTGTGGACACACAGTTCTGCGAGGGCAACGGCTTCGTTTGAGCCACCAGGAGCCCTTTCTCTAGCGGATGTAAAGTCGCAACAACGCAAAGACCGCCGTGTCCGGCAATGCCCAGCTGCCCCGTCCTGCCCCGCACATCTCCCACTGGGACACTGGGTCGGGGTGCGCATGCTCATCAGAGGTCACCGCCCCGTGCGCTGTAGCCTCGGATCGCCCCATTCGAGGCTCATGTGGGTCGGAGGCCTCCTCCGGATGACCCCGCACAACAGCCCCTTCCCAAGACCACACATCAGTCCTGTGCGGCAAACCCCTCGCCGTGATCCACCTCTTCCGCCCGCCACGCAGCATATCATACGGCTCCGGGTCGTGTTCAGCCGAAGAAAGGCCAGTCCACTGCCCCCAGCCGCCCAGCGCCAAAGCGGATTCAAACACCGGATGGGTAGCCCCAGAGTGTTGCTTAATAACTCAGCATCTCCTGCGGGGGTGGGGGGGGTCTGACACCCCCCCCATCCCCCCCCCCCCCCTCTTAAGTGATTGGGCAAACTTTTCTCCGGGCCTTCGGCCAATCAAAAATTTTTTCTGCCACCTTCGGCGCAAGTCAGTTTAGGCCAAAAAAATTGTTCAGCGCCTCTAACAACTCAGGGTCTCCTGAGGGGGGGGGGGGGGGTCCTCCCGACAGCCCCCCCCCACCCTCTTTAAGGAAAACTCTGGGTAGCCCTCTCGCTGGCAACCTCCCCAACGGAACTGAGCCGTCCCACGGAGAGCGCCCGGTTCAGGCCCCATTGGGCCATGCACTGGCTGAGTTCTGTCCAGTTTGGGGGGACCTGGGGCCTGCAGGCCACGTGGGCGCAGGTGTTATGGAGGTAGGCCAAGGGGAGGGGGGATGGTGCCTGATGAAGGTGAGCGCAACACCGCCCCCTCCCCAGAGCGGGAGGACAATCACTCAAGGGCACGTGACTTCAAAAGGGGGTGGGAAGGAGGAGCGATGCAAACTGGTGTGACAACATGCACCGGCGAAGCGCACTGCCAGGGGGAGGACCTACTGCACGTCTGCTGCCCGGCCCGTTGTCTGTGTACCGCACGGCATAAAGAGAGTGTTGCGGGGGACCGAGCCGCTCAATATCCTTTATCAGGGGTGGGGGAGTCTCTGTGTAGGAGCACTGGCGGGAAAATCGGAAAGCCTTTTCTTTGCAAAGGGGTAATGATCAGTGTGTCATGGGGATCATTTTGACTCATGCATGCCCCCCCCCCCCCCGACTCTGCTGTTTAGCTGCTCTGTTTCTGATTCTCTCTCTTTTTAGTACAATATCTCTCACTTAATCTAGGTCATACCCCCCCGACTCTGCGCTCCTACCCCCTAAACATAAGCCACCCCTTTACAGTTAACCCCCGCCTCCCCCGCTGTGGGATACATGTGCCCTGGGCTTACCCTGGAGACGCCACACTCATGACGCAGATGACGCTGAAGTGTGTTGTCTGAAGGAAATGCCTGTCTTGTGGTGGCGTGAGTGTTTGATATGCATGAGTTTGTGAGCATGTGCTGAATCGCTCATGGGAATCCAGGGGGTAATCAGTGGTTAGGGTTGCTCCAAATGTCGGTGGTATCTTGGGGTGCTTGGCAGGGGAACAACACCAGATCAGAGTGTGACCCTCGGCGGCATTGCCATAGGCGTCTTTCACTGAACAGGGCGGAGTTCACTTGAAACGGGGGGGGGGGGGGGCAATAGAGCCCCTTGGCTGGAACCCTCCAAAAGAAAGCCTGACAGGACCGCCCACAATCAACCCAAAAACATCCTGGGTTTGAATGGAGGGGGAGCCGAGGGGCGCATGCTATCACCAAGCGCTCCACACATGCACGTCCTGATATGCACATGCAGCAACGTTCGGCAGTTCTGATTTCTTCAATTGTTACTCTCCAACGGGACCGTCCGTATGCACACATGTCAGTGAGCTAGTGAAATGTGGTGGCTGCTGTGTTTTTCTTGGGAAGGGGGGGGGGGGGCGGTGGGGGCTATCCTATGGGCCAGAGGGGGATGGGGGGGGGGGGGGGGAGCAGGGGATTGGGAAGCGCAGAGGGACACTTACTGGGGTCAGGGTAGGGCTGCGCCAAACCCTGACCCTTACTTCAACCCTGAGGCTAAGTACTGTGTAAGGATCGTTGTAAGATTCATTCCTCCATCAACCACTGCCCAGGACTGTGTTCAGGAAGATGAAAGGATTTTACTAGACACAAATTCCACCACCATGGGCGGGGGGTTGCTGAAATTCAGCCTTCATTGTCGAACGATCCTGGTGCACTGGCAATATTGGATGGTCCAGGGGGTAGGACTACCGAGGAATACCGAATTCCTGTGAAAATCGTGAATATTGGACTTTTGCAAAGTTGGCGAACTGTGCGAATCTTGCACATCGCCTTGAAGAAGAGGTTGTTAGATCAAGCGCACGTGCGGGGAGACTCAGCAGGTGAGTCAACCAATGTGGAGTGGTGCGGAAAGGACAAAAAATACTGCTTTCGTTTCTTTCTGGGAATGGAAACATTTGTGTTTGCAGAAGAAAGTTGCTCCCTGCTGAGATCGTCTAGGGGTCTGAATCAAAGCTTAAGGAGAACCGGCTCGTAACAGAGCTTGTGGGGCTGGCAGCGGATCAGGTCTTGGATCAAGTTTTAGATCACGTGTTTTATCAGGTTTTTTATCAGGTTTTGGATCACGTCTTGGATCAAGTCTTTTATCAGGTTTTTTATCAGGTCGTGGATCAAGTTTTGGATCAGGTTTTTTATTAGGTATTTTATCACCTTTTTGATTAGGTTTTGGATCGGGTTTTTATCAGGTTTTTATCACATTTTTGGATCAGGTCTTGGACCGGGTTTTGGATCAGTTTTTTTATCACTTTTTTTTATCAGGTTTTGGATGAGGTCTTGAATCAGCTTTTTGGATCAAGTTTTTTATCAGGTTTTTTTATCAGGGTTTGGATGACGTTTTGGATGAGGTTCTGATCAGGTTTGGAGCAGGGTTTTTATCAGGTCTTGGATCAGGTTTTGGATCAGTTTTTTAACTAGGTTTTTATCAGGTTTTGGATCAGGTTTTTTTAGCAAGTTTTTTATCAGGGTTTTTTATCACGTCGTGGATCAAGTTTTGGATCAGGTTTTTTATCGGGTTTTGTATCAGTTTTTTATCAGGTCTTGGATCAGGTGTTTTATCATTTGTTTTATCAGGTTTTTGGATCAGGTTTTGGATCAGGATTTTTAGGAGGTGCTTTATCAGGTTTTGCGTCAGGTCTTAGATCAGGTTTTTCATCATCCTCCAACAAGAACCTGCCACAGGGGGAATGCAGGAGTTGCAGGCCTAAGGCCGCGAACAGCTGAGTTGCGGGGGGGGGGGGTCAAACTCTTTGCGTATTGCAGCCGCTGTGTGTGGATTTGGACCTGGGTCCTCAACAATTTTTTTCTTGTATATGGACCCCCTAACCCATGGCGGGGGTCCCGGGTTCGAACTCTGGGTAGCCCCCCCCCCCATGGGCCCTTGTGAGTGAGGACTTTTTCAGCTGCTTCAAGGCTGGCATGCATCGGCTGAAAATCACCTCGCAGAGGTTGTTAGATCAAAGCCAAGCAGGCGTATCCAGGGGAAAACGCCACCTACCCCCCCATTTTGGCCATTTTGGGGCTATTCGCGTACCCTACCCCAAGGGGTTGAATTGTTAGTTTAACCCCTTGTAAAATCATTATTTTGTCCAATAATCGCATCCCCCAATGAGTTTTTGGTCCGGACCCCCCAGACCCCCCCACTTGAAACCCACTTTTTTTTCTGGTTTTGAGGGAGGGGGGGGTGGGGGTGGGGGGGGGGGGTCAAAAAATGACCCCCCTTTTTTTTGGGTCGAAAATCACGAATCTTTTGGTTTTTTTCGATTTTGAGCCGAAAAAGTGTTTCCGGGTCCCGACTCCATAGGGTTTGTATGGGGCGGAGTGGGACGAGCGCTTATGCAGTTTATGCACTTTTCAGCCATTTTTGGTATGTTGGCGGTTTTGGCGACCTCGGTGACCCCGTGGTACCCACTCTGAGGGGTGTAAGTGGGGATGTTGTGACAATATATGCCTACTAGGATACAGAAGGACGTTTTTTGCAGTCTCTAGCCCTGCCGAGGGCCATTCAAATGCCCCTGCCAAAGACGGGAAATGGCTGTTTCCATCAATAATGGCCTAGTGAATGGGTTGGTACACAACCTGCTCATGCAGTTTTTCACACTGGACAACTCAAAAATCGAAGTTTTCGAAACTGGTTTTTTTGATGTTGTGACCAACTAAAATGACCATCCAAGGTATGTAAAGCATGTTTTAGGCCGTATTTACATGTTTTTCACCCTGTTTCGGTATTAGGTCCAGGGGGGGGGGGTCCTGCCAAGGGGTTGGTACACAACCTGCTTATGCACTTTTTCACCCTATGCTGCTCAAAACTCGAAGTTTTCGAACATATTTTTTGATATTGTGACCACCCAAAATGACCATCCAAGGTTGTAAAGCATGTTTTAGGCCGTATTTACATGTTTTTCACCCTGTTTGGGTAAGAGGTCCGGGGGGGGGGGGGAAGGGGGTCAAATTAGGGTTCTGTATGTTTTTTTGATGTTTGACCAACATATACATCAGCATATGTAAAGCATGTTTTAGGCCGTATTTACATGTTTTTCACCTATTTGGGTATTAGGTCCAGGGGGGGGGGGGTTCTCCCAAGGGGATAGGTAACAACCTGCTTATGCAGTTTTTCACACTGACAGCTCAAAAATCGAAGTTTCGAAACTGGTCTTTTTGATGTTGTGACCAACTAAAATGACCATCCAAGGTATGTAAAGCATGTTTTAGCCGTATTTACATGTTTTTCACCCTATTTGGGTATTAGGTCCAGGGGGGGGGGGGTCCTCCTAAGGGGTTGGTACACAACCTGCTCATGCAGTTTTTCACCCCGGGCAGCTCAAAAATCGAAGTTTTTCGAACTTGGCTTTTTTGATATTGGTGATCACCTAAAA
>CAXIWF010001538.1:0-21821 GCA_964036045.1 Eutreptiella sp. 'Long Island Sound 2002' | reverse complement strand
AGAAGGGAACGAATCATTGTGTTTGTTAGAAGCCCCTGTCAGGAAAATTGTCCTGCAGATGCACACCCCAGTGCGCACAAGTCAGTCCTGGAGTCGGCAAACCCCGCATGGACTCGGAGTGTTGTGCATCTGGATGCCCCTGGTCAACGGCACGGGCAACAGCCCCGTCTCCGGGACAGCTGACCCCCGGAGTAGTCAAACAGGACAAGTCATCCGGGGGCTCTGTTGACACAACCAAAACACGTTCGGACCGACAGAGGGTCTCATGAGCAGTGGCGAGAGGCCAATAGGCGCCGCCAAAGGCAACCAACCTAATACCGAGGCCTTGTGCCAACCCCCCCCCCCTTGAAGCAGAACTCTGCCCCCTTCCCCTCCCTCCCCCTCCCCCGGAGCTGCACCTCCACCTCCACAGGCCTGCCCGTAGTGCCCAACGCCGTGTGCTACCACGGCTGCACCATCTGGAAGGACTGCCTCTACGTGTGGGGCGGGGGCGACGAGGAGATGAACTACTCGGACTGCTACTGCCTCTCGCTGGAGCCCCTGAGCCCCTGGTTCCCTGAGCCGGAGCCGGACCCGGAGGAGAGCGTCTGCAAGTCCGCGTCCCTGGACGGCCTCCAGCAAACCGCTGCAATCAAGTGCGTGCCCCCCCCCCCTGCCTAGCCCCACAGCCCCACACCCCCACAGCCCCACACCCCCACACCCCCACAGCCCTACAGCCCCACGGCCCCACACCCCCACACCCCCACAGCCCTACAGCCCCACGGCCCCACGGCCCCACACCCCCACACCCCCACAGTCCCACACCCCCACAGCCCTACAGCCCCACGGCCCCACACCCCCACACCCCCACACCCCCACACCCCCACAGCCCCAAACCCCCACACCCCCACAGCCCTACAGCCCCACAGCCCCGCACCCCCACACCCCACACCCCCACACCCCCACACCCCCACACCCCCACAGCCCCACACCCCCACACCCCCACAGCCCCGCAGTCCAACAGCCCCGCAGTCCAACAGCCCCACACCCCCCACACCCCCACACCCCCACACCCCCACACCCCCACAGTCCCACAGCCCTACAGCCCCACATCCCCACAGCCCCACAGCCCCGCAGTCCAACACCCCCACACCCCCACACCCCCACAGCCCCACAGCCCCACAGTCCCACAGTCCCACAGCCCCACGGCCCCACACCCCCACAGCCCCACACCCCCACAGCCCCACACCCCCACACCCCCACACCCCCACACCCCCACAGTCCCACAGCCCCGCAGTCCAACAGCCCCACAGCCCCACAGCCCCACAGTCCCACAGTCCCACAGCCCCACGGCCCCACGGCCCCGCATCCCTCACCCGCAAAGGGAGAGCACTGACTCCCTGGCCCGACACCCTGTGCCGGCGATGCCATGGCGACACTTCCCGGGCTCGGCCCGGAGGTTCCGCCGGGCGGCGCCCGGCGCGCATGCGCTGCTGCCGGCGGTTGCCACGTCCGTCTGCCGCCGTGGCTGACGTCCATCCAGCGGCCAAACCTTCGCGAGGGACGTCTGTGCGTGCGGTGCCCAGGCGGTGCGCACCCGGTGCGAAGTGTTTGCCGGGACCCTGTTTCAAGCCTCGCTCCGCTCGAAGCCACGCCAGCGTTATGGGCCGGGGGGGGGGGGCAGATGTGGATGCCTCCGGAGAAGATGATGGCGCTCAGGAGTTGTGTTCTGGTGCATTTTGGGGTGTTTTCAAGAGGCCGTGTCATGGGCCTCGAGGGTACGTTCACTACGGGCCCCCGGCAACAACTTGTGTTCGCAGCGCGCGTGCCCCGTGGACCCAGGGGCCAGGCGGTGTGCGACCGGTTGCGTGTGTTGCTTGAGGGTGGGGGTGGGGGTGGGGGTGGGGGTGGGGGTGGGGGTGGGGGTCGGGGTGGGAGTGGGGGTGGGGGTGGGGGGAGGGGTTGCGGCGCCATGAAGGCTTTGTAGGTGTGCTGGTGGGTACTTCCGGGTCCACACGCGGGCGTGGGCTGTCAGGGGGACGTGGTCCGCATGGGTGTGTCCAGTTTCCTCGATGGTCCGGGATGATGCTGTGAAGGCCACGGGATGAGGACTGGCGGTTTGCTTGACAACTCAGCATCTCCTTTGTTGGGGGGGGGGGGGGGGCTAACAACCCCCCCCCTCGGACCCGGATTTCATCGTGGGAAAAAATGACATTTACAAAAGGAAACATTGATTTGGGCTGTTTTTGGTTTACTTCTGGACTTTTGGGTTCCAGACCCCCCCTCCCCCCCTCAAACAGGACAAGTCATCCGGGGGCTCCGTTGACACAACCAAAACACGTTCGGGCCCACAGAGGGTCAGAATGAGTAGCGGCGAGGGGCCGATGGGCGCCGCCAAAGGCAAACAACGTAATACCGAGGCCTTGTGCCAACCCCCCCCCCCAACGCCCCGAACTCAGTCCAAAGGCGACAAAGCCCAGAACCCTGTAGAAGCAGCCCAACTCTTACCCCATTCAGGGCGGAGCGAAGGGACAAAACTGCAAAGCACTGTCCGCGTGACACGCACAATCATGGAACTGAGTTGGCAATGAAGGTCTTGAGGCAGGCGCGGCTGGAGCTAAGTGGCGGGTCCACACCTGACCTATTGAGGCCCCAACCCCCCCTTCAGCAAAACCCCGATGACGACCTGAACATGCTCCATGTGGATCCAAATTCGCCCCAGGCTGAACCATCCCCGTTCCCCCACGGAGGTGCGTGGCACTCCCGAATGGGACAAACGCCCGTGGCCATTGGCACTTGTCGCCTGGAGCCCCCCCCCCCCCCCCCCCCAAGTGCAGCCCCTCCCAGGGCCTTTTTGGGCCTTGGTGATCGGTGCCCGGGGGGAATCGGGTCCAGAACGGGCGCCACCGGACCCCTCCCTCCCTGCGCCATACCCTGTGCCTTCTGTTCTGTCCTTCCCAGAATCGCCACTGGCGTCGGGCTGTTGCTTACTGAGTTACTTACTTACTGACCGGAGCAGGGATTACTGAGTGGCAAGCAGGCCGCCCCTCAGCAACCCAGTTTTTTTTTTGTATTATTAAGGAGCGCCCCCAAGAAGCGCCTGCTAAGTTGTTGGTTAGCCGTCAACCAGCGGCGGTTACCGGCAAACCGATGGCGGTTACCGGCAAACCGATGGCGGTTACCGGCAAACTGATGGCGGTCACCGGCAAACCGATGGCGGTTACCGGCAAACTGATGGCGGTTACCGGCAAACTGATGGCGGTTACCGGCAAACTGATGGCGGTCACCGGCAAACCGATGGCGGTTACCGGCAAACCGATGGCGGTTACCGGCAAACCGATGGCGGTCACCGGCAAACTGATGGCGGTTACCGGCAAACTGATGGCGGTTACCGGCAAACCGATGGCGGTTACCGGCAAACCGATGGCGGTTACCGGCAAACTGATGGCGGTTACCGGCAAACCGATGGCGGTCACCGGCAAACTGATGGCGGTTACCGGCAAACCGATGGCGGTTACCGGCAAACCGATGGCGGTTACCGGCAAACTGATGGCGGTTACCGTCAGCCGTGGCCAACAGCGCTGTTTTGAATGGTGAGTGTTGGTCCGAGACGGTTTTTCTTGTCAGTTGCAGAGCGCCCCGGCGGCAAGTGCCACGGGGCTGACTGCCAGAGTTACGCCGTGGTCCTGCCACATCGACTGCCCCGCTACTCTGTTCCGTAGGCCGCCTTCTTCCCTCGCCGGCCGGCCTCGGGCGAATTCTTGGAGCTGCGACACGCCGAAAAACAAAGCCTCGCCGACAAGAGTGACATGGTCTGCGGAAGTCAAGACGTATGACAACCGCTTCTGCTCGCGACACACCCGTTTGCCTGTGCGGCGGGGTGGAGGGCAGGGCAGGGGCAGGGTCAAAGAGGGAGGGGGTAGGGCAGGGATGCATTGGAAGGGGGAGGGGGTCCCCCCCCCCCCGCCCCCTTCCAGGGCGCCCAGCCTATGCCCAGCCACTGTCCCCCTGACGCCAAGTGCCAGCCTCAACGGCATTTGTAACCGACACTAACCGCCCCCAACCGCTTGGCCGAGTGGCTGCGGAGCAATCCCCCCCCCCCCTCCGTGGCCGAATCGGAGGGGTCCATAGGGGCCCCCACCACCGGCGAGAAGTCCCCATGCGGGGAAGGTGCTATCCGGATGGGGAAGACACACCACGGCCAACCCGAGTGCAATCATCCGCACTAGCCGGCGTGGCGGTGAGTGTTGGTGAGTGGCACGAGTTCCCAGTTTTCCGTCGAGCTCACTTTTACAAAGGGAACTACGGGGAAGATCTGCGACCTTCGGGAAAAAGGGTGAAAAATGGGACTGTGAAAAATGCTTATTTCGTCCCATTTTTCACCCATTTTCCTCCTATTGTCGTCCCATTTTCCTCAACCACATCCCACCACAACCCTCCACAACCGATATCCTGTGTACCCCCCCCCCCCCCCCCTCATTTTCCCCCATGTCCCCTCATTTTCCCCCATTCCCCCCCATTTTTCTCCATTTCCCCCATTTCCCTCATTTTCCAGACTCGAAAATCCTGGTTTGGTGAGTTGGTGAGTTTGGTGGTGGTGAGCGCGGATGCCTGCAAGTGTAACACAACACCATCGCAACAAAAACACCATTAAACAACAATGCAGTTCATGTGTGGCACACCTAAACACTGAGGGCGGTGGAACCCCCCTCACTGCATGGGGACACACAAACACCGATTTTTGGAGGTAAACCCCCACCTCTTGCATTATACTCTAGCTTTGCTTGTTACTTTACATGAGACACGTGCTCGTGGTCGTGGTTGCCCTGGTGCTTGTGCTCGTGCTGGTGCTTGTGCTTGTGCTCGTGCTTGTGCTTGTGCGTGTGCTTGTGCTTGTGCTTGTGCTTGTGCTTGTGCTTGTGCTTGTGCTTGTGCTTGTGCTTGTGCTGGTGCTTGCACTGGTGCTTGTGCTTGTGCTTGTCCTTGCACTTCTGCTGGTGCTTGTGCTTGTGCTTGTGCTCGTGCGTGTGCTGGTGCTTGCACTTCTGCTGGTGCTCGTGCTTGTGCTTGTGTGTGTGCTTGTGCTTGTGCTTGTGCTCGTGCTTGCCCTTGTGCTTGTGCTTGTGCTTGTGCTTGTGCTTGTGCTTGTGCTTGTGCTGGTGCTGGTGCTTGCACTGGTGCTTGTGCTTGTGCTGGTCCTTGCACTTGTGCTTGTGCTTGTGCTTGTGCTTGCACTTCTGCTGGTGCTTGCGCTTGTGCTTGTGCTCGTGCTCGTGCTTGTGCGGGTGCTGGTGCTTGCACTTGTGCTTGTGTTTGTGCTTGTGCTTGTGCTTGTGCTTGTGCCAGTGCTCGTGCTTGTGCTCGTGCTTTTGCTTGTGCTTGTGCTTGTGCTCATGGTTGTGCTTGTGCTTGTGTTTGTGCTCGTGCTCGTGCTTGTGCTCGTTCTTGCACATGTGCTGATGCTTGTGCTTGTGCTCGTGCTTGTGCTTGTGCTTGTGCTGGTGCTGGTGCTTGCACTTGTGCTGTTGCTTGTGCTTGTGCTCGTGCTTGTGCTTGTGCTCATGCTTGTGCTGTTGCTTGCATTTGTGCTTGTGCTTGTGCTTGTGCTGGTCCTTGCACTTGTGCTTGTGCTTGTGCTTGTGCTTGCACTTCTGCTGGTGCTTGCGCTTGTGCTTGTGCTCGTGCTGGTGCTTGTGCGGGTGCTGGCGCTTGCACTTGTGCTTGTGTTTGTGCTTGTGCTTGTGCTGGTGCTTGTGCTTGTGCTTGTGCTTGTGCTTGTGCTTGTGCTTGTGCTGGTGCTGAGGCCAGTGCTTGTGCTTGTGCTCGTGCTTGTGCTCGTGCTTGCATTTGTGCTTTTGCTGTTGCTTGTGTTTGTGCTCGTGCTTGTGCTTATGCTTGTGCTTGCTGTTGCTTGTGCTTGTGCTCGTCTTTGTGCTCTTGCTTGTGCTTGTGCTCGTGCTTGTGCTTATGCTTGTGCTTCTGCTTGTGCTTCTGCTTGTGCTTGTGCTTGCGCTTGTGCTTGTGCTTGTGCTTGTGCTTGTGCTTTTGCTGGTGCTCGTGCTTGTGCTTATGCTCGTGCTTGTGCTTGTGCTTGTGCTCGTGCTTGCACTTGTGCTGGTGCTTGTGCTTGTGCTCTAACTTTTGCTTGTGCTCGTGCTTGTGCTTGTGCTCCTGCCTGTGCTTGTGCTTGTGCTTGTGCTCGTGCTTCTGCTTGTGCTTGTGCTTGTGCTCGTGCTCGTCCTTGTGCTCTTGCTTGTGCTGTTGCTTGTTTTTGTGCTTGTACTTGTGCTTGTGCTGGTGCTCGTGCTTGTGGTCGTTCTTGCACATGTGCTGATGCTTGTGCTTGTGCTTGTGCTCGTGCTTGTGCTGGTGCTTGTGCTTGCACTTGTGCTGTTGTTTGTGCTTGTGCTTTCACTTGTGCTGTTGTTTGTGCTTGTGCTCGTGCTCGTGCTTGTGCTTGTGCTTGTGCTTGTGCTCGTGCTTGTGCTTGTGCGTGTGCTTGTGCTTGTGCTTGTGCTTGTGCTTGTGCTCGTGGTTGTGCTGTTGTTTGTGCCAGTGCTCGTGCTTGTGCTTGTGCTTATGCTTATGCTTGTGCTTCTCCTTGTGCTTGCACTGGTGGTTGTGGTTGTGCTCGTGCTTGTGCTTGCGCTTGTGCTTGTGCTTGTGCTCGTGCTTGTGCTTCTGCTTGTGCTTGTGCTGTTGCTTGTGCTTGTGCTTGTGTTTATGCCAGTGCTTGTGCTTGTGCTTGTGCTTGTGCTTGTGCTTGTGCTGGTGCTGAGGCCAGTGCTTGTGCTTGTGCTCGTGCTTGTGCTCGTGCTTGCATTTGTGCTTTTGCTGTTGCTTATGTTTGTGCTCGTGCTTGTGCTTATGCTTGTGCTTGCTGTTGCTTGTGCTTGTGCTCGTCTTTGTGCTCTTGCTTGTGCTTGTGCTCGTGCTTGTGCTTATGCTTGTGCTTCTGCTTGTGCTTCTGCTTGTGCTTGTGCTTGCGCTTGTGCTTGTGCTTGTGCTTGTGCTTGTGCTTTTGCTGGTGCTCGTGCTTGTGCTTATGCTCGTGCTTGTGCTTGTGCTTGTGCTCGTGCTTGCACTTGTGCTGGTGCTTGTGCTTGTGCTCTAACTTTTGCTTGTGCTCGTGCTTGTGCTTGTGCTCCTGCCTGTGCTTGTGCTTGTGCTTGTGCTCGTGCTTCTGCTTGTGCTTGTGCTTGTGCTCGTGCTCGTCCTTGTGCTCTTGCTTGTGCTGTTGCTTGTTTTTGTGCTTGTACTTGTGCTTGTGCTGGTGCTCGTGCTTGTGGTCGTTCTTGCACATGTGCTGATGCTTGTGCTTGTGCTTGTGCTCGTGCTTGTGCTGGTGCTTGTGCTTGCACTTGTGCTGTTGTTTGTGCTTGTGCTTTCACTTGTGCTGTTGTTTGTGCTTGTGCTCGTGCTCGTGCTTGTGCTTGTGCTTGTGCTTGTGCTTGTGCTCGTGCTTGTGCTTGTGCGTGTGCTTGTGCTTGTGCTTGTGCTTGTGCTTGTGCTCGTGGTTGTGCTGTTGTTTGTGCCAGTGCTCGTGCTTGTGCTTGTGCTTATGCTTATGCTTGTGCTTCTCCTTGTGCTTGCACTGGTGGTTGTGGTTGTGCTCGTGCTTGTGCTTGCGCTTGTGCTTGTGCTTGTGCTTCTGCTTGTGCTTGTGCTGTTGCTTGTGCTTGTGCTTGTGTTTATGCCAGTGCTTGTGCTTGTGCTTGTGCTTATGCTTGTGCTTGTGCTTGTGCTTGTGCTGGTGCTTGCTGTTGCTTGTGCTTGTGCTTCTGCTTGTGCTTATGTTTGTACTTATGCTTGTGCTTGCTGTTGCTTGTGCTTGTGCTCGTGCTTGTGCTTATGCTTGTGCTTGCTGTTGCTTGTGCTTGTGCTCGTCCTTGTGCTCTTGCTTGTGCTTGTGCTCGTGCTTGTGCTTATGCTTGTGCTTCTGCTGGTGCTTCTGCTTGTGCTTGTGCTTGCGCTTGTGCTTGTGCTTGTGCTTGTGCTTTTGCTGGTGCTCGTGCTTGTGCTTATGCTCGTGCTTGTGCTTGTGCTTGTGCTCGTGCTTGCACTTGTGCTGGTGCTTGTGCTTGTGCTCTAACTTTTGCTTGTGCTCGTGCTTGTGCTTGTGCTTCTGCCTGTGCTTGTGCTTGTGCTTGTGCTCGTGCTTCTGCTTGTGCTTGTGCTTGTGCTCGTGCTCGTCCTTGTGCTTGTGCTTGTGCTGTTGCTTGTGCTTGTGCTTGTGCTTGTGCTTGTGCTGGTGCTCGTGCTTGTGGTCGTTCTGGCACATGTGCTGATGCTTGTGCTTGTGCTTGTGCTCGTGATTGTGCTGGTGCTTGTGCTTGCACTTGTGCTGTTGCTTGTGCTTGTGCTTTCACTTGTGCTGTTGTTTGTGCTTGTGCTTGTGCTTGTGCTCGTGCTCGTGCTTGTGCTTCTCCTTGTGCACGTGCTCGTGCTTGTGCTCGTGCTTGTGCTGGTGCTTGTGCTTGCACTTGTGCTGTTGTTTGTGCTTGTGCTTTCACTTGTGCTGTTGTTTGTGCTTGTGCTCGTGCTTGTGCTTGTGCTTGTGCTTGTGCTTGTGCTTGTGCTTGTGCTTGTGCTCGTGCGTGTGCTTGTGCTTGTGCTTGTGCTTATGCTCGTGCTTGTGCTTGTGCTTCTGCTTGCACTTGTGCTTGTGCTTGTGCTCGTGCTTGTGCTTGTGCTTGTGCTTGTGCATGTGCTCGTGCTTGTGCTTGTGCTTGTGCTTGTGCTTGTGCCAGTGCTCGTGCTTGTGCTTGTGCTTGTGCTTGTGCTTGTGCTTGTGCTTGTGCCAGTGCTCGTGCTCGTGCTTGTGCTTGTGTTCTAACTTGTGCTTGTGCTCGTGCTTGTGCTTGTGCTTGTGCTTGTGCTCGTGCGTGTGCTTGTGCTTGTGCTTGTGCTTGTGCTTGTGCTTGTGCTTGTGCTTCTGCTTGTGCTTCTCCTTGTGCTTGTGCTTCTCCTTGTGCTTGTGCTTGTGCTTCTCCTTGTGCTTGTGCTTGTGCTTCTGCTTGTGCTTGTGCTTGTGCTTGTGTTCGTGCTTGTGCTTGTGCTTGTGCTAGTGCTTGTGCCAGTGCTCGTGCTTGTGCTTGTGCTTGTGCTTGTGCTGTTGCCTGTGCTTGTGCTTGTGCTTGTGCTTGTGCTTGTGCTTGTGCTTGTGCTTCTGCTTGTGCTTCTCCTTGTGCTTGTGCTTGTGCTTGTGCTTGTGCTTGTCCTTGGGCCAGTGCTCGTGCTTGTGCTTGTGCTTGTGCTTGTGCTTGTGCTTCTGCGTCTGCTTGTGCTTGTGCTTGTGCTTGTGCTTTTGCTGTTGCTTGTGCTTCTGCTTGTGCTTCTCCTTGTGCTTGTGCTTGTGCTTCTGCTTGTGCTTGTGCTTGTGCTTGTGCTTGTGCTTGTGCTTGTGCTAGTGCTTGTGCCAGTGCTCGTGCTTGTGCTTGTGCTTGTGCTGTTGCCTGTGCTTGTGCTTGTGCTTGTGCTTGTGCTTGTGCTTGTGCTTGTGCTTGTGCTTGTGCTTGTGCTTCTGCTTGTGCTTCTCCTTGTGCTTGTGCTTGTGCTTGTGCTTGTCCTTGGGCCAGTGCTCGTGCTTGTGCTTGTGCTTGTGCTTGTGCTTGTGCTTCTGCGTCTGCTTGTGCTTGTGCTTGTGTTTGTGCTTGTGCTGTTGCTTGTGCTTCTGCTTGTGCTTCTCCTTGTGCTTGTGCTCGTGCTTCTGCTTGTGCTTGTGCTTGTGCTCGTGCTCGTCCTTGTGCTCTTGCTTGTGCTGTTGCTTGTTTTTGTGCTTGTACTTGTGCTTGTGCTGGTGCTCGTGCTTGTGGTCGTTCTTGCACATGTTCTGATGCTTGTGCTTGTGCTTGTGCTCGTGCTTGTGCTGGTGCTTGTGCTTGCACTTGTGCTGTTGTTTGTACTTGTGCTTTCACTTGTGCTGTTGTTTGTGCTTGTGCTCGTGCTCGTGCTTGTGCTTGTGCTTGTGCTTGTGCTTGTGCTCGTGCTTGTGCTTGTGCGTGTGCTTGTGCTTGTGCTTGTGCTTGTGCTTGTGCTCGTGGTTGTGCTGTTGTTTGTGCCAGTGCTCGTGCTTGTGCTTGTGCTTATGCTTATGCTTGTGCTTCTCCTTGTGCTTGCACTGGTGGTTGTGGTTGTGCTCGTGCTTGTGCTTGCGCTTGTGCTTGTGCTTGTGCTCGTGCTTGTGCTTCTGCTTGTGCTTGTGCTGTTGCTTGTGCTTGTGCTTGTGTTTATGCCAGTGCTTGTGCTTGTGCTTGTGCTTATGCTTGTGCTTGTGCTTGTGCTTGTGCTGGTGCTTGCTGTTGCTTGTGCTTGTCCTTCTGCTTGTGCTTATGTTTGTACTTATGCTTGTGCTTGCTGTTGCTTGTGCTTGTGCTCGTGCTTGTGCTTATGCTTGTGCTTGCTGTTGCTTGTGCTTGTGCTCGTCCTTGTGCTCTTGCTTGTGCTTGTGCTCGTGCTTGTGCTTATGCTTGTGCTTCTGCTGGTGCTTCTGCTTGTGCTTGTGCTTGCGCTTGTGCTTGTGCTTGTGCTTGTGCTTTTGCTGGTGCTCGTGCTTGTGCTTATGCTCGTGCTTGTGCTTGTGCTTGTGCTCGTGCTTGCACTTGTGCTGGTGCTTGTGCTTGTGCTCTAACTTTTGCTTGTGCTCGTGCTTGTGCTTGTGCTTCTGCCTGTGCTTGTGCTTGTGCTTGTGCTCGTGCTTCTGCTTGTGCTTGTGCTTGTGCTCGTGCTCGTCCTTGTGCTTGTGCTTGTGCTGTTGCTTGTGCTTGTGCTTGTGCTTGTGCTTGTGCTGGTGCTCGTGCTTGTGGTCGTTCTTGCACATGTGCTGATGCTTGTGCTCGTGATTGTGCTGGTGCTTGTGCTTGCACTTGTGCTGTTGCTTGTGCTTGTGCTTTCACTTGTGCTGTTGTTTGTGCTTGTGCTTGTGCTTGTGCTCGTGCTCGTGCTTGTGCTTCTCCTTGTGCACGTGCTCGTGCTTGTGCTCGTGCTTGTGCTGGTGCTTGTGCTTGCACTTGTGCTGTTGTTTGTGCTTGTGCTTTCACTTGTGCTGTTGTTTGTGCTTGTGCTCGTGCTTGTGCTTGTGCTTGTGCTTGTGCTTGTGCTTGTGCTTGTGCTTGTGCTCGTGCGTGTGCTTGTGCTTGTGCTTGTGCTTATGCTCGTGCTTGTGCTTGTGCTTCTGCTTGCACTTGTGCTTGTGCTTGTGCTCGTGCTTGTGCTTGTGCTTGTGCTTGTGCATGTGCTCGTGCTTGTGCTTGTGCTTGTGCTTGTGCTTGTGCCAGTGCTCGTGCTTGTGCTTGTGCTTGTGCTTGTGCTTGTGCTTGTGCTTGTGCCAGTGCTCGTGCTTGTGCTTGTGCTTGTGCTCTAACTTGTGCTTGTGCTCGTGCTTGTGCTTGTGCTTGTGCTTGTGCTCGTGCGTGTGCTTGTGCTTGTGCTTGTGCTTGTGCTTGTGCTTGTGCTTGTGCTTCTGCTTGTGCTTCTCCTTGTGCTTGTGCTTGTGCTTGTGCTTGTGCTTGTGCTTCTCCTTGTGCTTGTGCTTGTGCTTCTGCTTGTGCTTGTGCTTGTGCTTGTGCTTGTGCTTGTGCTTGTGCTTGTGCTAGTGCTTGTGCCAGTGCTCGTGCTTGTGCTTGTGCTTGTGCTTGTGCTGTTGCCTGTGCTTGTGCTTGTGCTTGTGCTTGTGCTTGTGCTTGTGCTTGTGCTTGTGCTTGTGCTTCTGCTTGTGCTTCTCCTTGTGCTTGTGCTTGTGCTTGTGCTTGTGCTTGTCCTTGGGCCAGTGCTCGTGCTTGTGCTTGTGCTTGTGCTTGTGCTTGTGCTTCTGCGTCTGCTTGTGCTTGTGCTTGTGCTTGTGCTTTTGCTGTTGCTTGTGCTTCTGCTTGTGCTTCTCCTTGTGCTTGTGCTTGTGCTTCTGCTTGTGCTTGTGTTTGTGCTTGTGCTTGTGCTTGTGCTTGTGCTAGTGCTTGTGCCAGTGCTCGTGCTTGTGCTTGTGCTTGTGCTGTTGCCTGTGCTTGTGCTTGTGCTTGTGCTTGTGCTTGTGCTTGTGCTTGTGCTTGTGCTTGTGCTTGTGCTTCTGCTTGTGCTTCTCCTTGTGCTTGTGCTTGTGCTTGTCCTTGGGCCAGTGCTCGTGCTTGTGCTTGTGCTTGTGCTTGTGCTTGTGCTTCTGCGTCTGCTTGTGCTTGTGCTTGTGTTTGTGCTTGTGCTGTTGCTTGTGCTTCTGCTTGTGCTTCTCCTTGTGCTTGTGCTTGTGCTTCTGCTTGTGCTTGTGCTTGTGCTTGTGCTTGTGCTTGTGCTTGTGCTGTTGCTTGTGCTTCTGCTTGTGCTTCTCCTTGTGCTTGTGCTTCTGCTTGTGCTTGTGCTTGTGCTTGTGCTTGTGCTTGTGCTTGTGCTTGTGCTTGTGCTTGTGCTTCTGCGTCTGCTTGTGCTTGTGCTTGTGCTTGTGCTTGTGCTGTTGCTTGTGCTTCTGCTTGTGCTTCTCCTTGTGCTTGTGCTTGTGCTTCTGCTTGTGCTTGTGCTTGTGCTTGTGCTTGTGCTTGTGCTTGTGCTTGTGCTAGTGCTTGTGCCAGTGCTCGTGCTTGTGCTTGTGCTTGTGCTTGTGCTGTTGCCTGTGCTTGTGCTTGTGCTTGTGCTTGTGCTTGTGCTTGTGCTTGTGCTTCTGCTTGTGCTTCTCCTTGTGCTTGTGCTTGTGCTTGTGCTTGTGCTTGTGCTTGTCCTTGGGCCAGTGCTCGTGCTTGTGCTTGTGCTTGTGCTTGTGCTTGTGCTTCTGCGTCTGCTTGTGCTTGTGCTTGTGCTTGTGCTTGTGCTGTTGCTTGTGCTTCTGCTCGTGCTTCTGCCTGTGCTTGTGCTTATGCTTGTGCTTGTGCTTGTGCTTGTGCCAGTGCTCGTGCTTGTGCTTGTGCTCGTGCTTGTGCTTGTGCTTGTGCTTGTGCCAGTGCTCGTGCTTGTGCTTGTGCTTGTGCTTGTGCATGTGCTCGTGCTGATGTCCGTCCTTATTCTCTTGCTTTTGCCTCTACTGGTATCGGTTCCCGTGCCCGTGCCCGTGCCCGTGCGCATTCTCGTCCCCAGTCCAAACCCCTACTCGAGCCGGACGTCTGTCCTGCGCAGGCCCGTGCCCCGGAACATCAAGGCACGGAAGAAGCGGGCGGTGGAGTTTGCCGCGCTGGCGACGAAGAACGCCCCCGCCGCCCCCCCCCTCCCCGTCCCCTCCACCATCACGACCGGCGCCAACGGGGGCACGGACGCCGCGGAGTGCAACAGCGCGGATACGCGGGCGGCCGACCCGAAAGCGCAGGGCGTCGCGGAGGGCGGCGAGCGGAGCGACGGGGGTCTCAAGGAGGGCGCCCCGCCTATCTCCCCTTCGAGCCCTTTGAGCCCTATGAAGTCGTCGGCCTCCATGAACTCCGACGCCGCCGCCCCGCCACGGCCCAGTCTGCCCCAGCCCAAGATCAGCTCGCCGAAGATATTCGCGAAGGACGCCGACCGGTCCCCGCCGGGGACGCCGCTCAATAAGGCGGGTATGCGAGGGCGGCCCCCCCGGCGGCGCCGCGCGCGCGCTGCGGGCGGGGGTTGTGACAGCGACCGAGGCCGTGACCTTTGGACCGGAAACGGGCCACAGACACTCGCAGGGTCAGCAGCCCTCGTCGCACCCGCAGTTCTAAAATCTCTTGGCGGGAGGCACATTGAAGTGGGCAGAGGGAGGGGGCCTTCGAGCCCCTGACAGTAAGAACTGGGGGGGGGGGGGCAGCGAGGCAGGCTATGGACGGCCTGTGGACAGAGGTGCGTGGGCAGCAAGAACAGTCAAACGACCCCCACAACCACCAGCACAGCCCCGGCACACCAACCACTGGGCTCCGCGAACGCGGAAACGACACCAGCAAGAGCACCGGCCGCAGCGGCCGACAGAACGCAGCGACCCGACGCAACATGCGAAGGGAAGAGCGGGTGACTGTCCAGTAAAGGAGCAACAACCCGACGGAATGTCACACAGGGGGGCTGCAGAACAGGAGCTGGAGGGTCCATAGCCCTTTTCCCGCGAGTTGTACACGAGTTTGAGGAGAGGTCGGAGGCTCTGGATCCGTTGTTGGCATGTCTTTATGCTCCCGTTTGTCCCCCGTTTTGTGCCTCCGTTTGGTTTTAGGCGGTGGGAAATCGCCCCCATGGGGGGGGGGGGGTCCGATGGGACCCCTTTTGAAGGAACCCCCCCCCCTCCCTGAGGGATGTATCAGAACGGCTGACGACCACAGGACGACCGGGAGTACCCCCCCCCCCAGACCCCAGGATGCACGCATAACCCTGTAGAGCCCAGGAAGCGAATGCAGCGAGCGGACACAGGGACGAGGGATGAACTGCTGAACAGACCTCGAGCTGAGGCTCCGCCGAACATTGGCAGATTGGACAGATGGCGATGACAGCTGTGGGGCAGGCGCAGCCAGAGCCAAATGCGGACACTGCAACCTGACCATTTGAGGCCCCCAGACCCCCCCCCCATGGACCCAGCTTACATCGTGGGAAACAATGAAATTTACAAACGGAGGAATAGATTTGGGCCACTTTTGGGATACAAACTTTTGGGTTCCAGACCCCCCCCCCCCTCTCTCGTCGATTTGGGCTGCACCGTTTTCTCCGCCCCTCCCCCTCCAAAGCCACGATATGTGTTGGTGTACTTTTTGGCGGAGTTGGGGGCCGGCACGTGGCGAACTAGTCAACAAGGCCCTTATGCCACCCCTGAGAGGGGGTTGCCGTGACGACACTGTGACCACCACCCAACGGAACGCCCGCGGGAATGCCTTTCGAAACGGGATCGTGGATTCCGCTCGCGCCTGCGCTCCACCTCAAGTGTCATTGTTTGCCCTCCGAAAAAAGCGCTCTTTCGGCGCCCTGTGCTGCCACATTGCACGTCCATTGACCCCCCCCCAACCCCTTAAGCCCCCGTATGGTGACGTGTGGACTGTCATGGGTGTTCTGTTGTTGCAGACACTGTCAGCACAACAGGCAGCACATGCAGGCCACGAGCAGGCTCTTGCTTAGGGAGAGCCCCCCCCCCTCCCTTTGGAGGGGGTCAGAGGCCAAAAAAAGTTTGTGTACCGAAAATCGGCCTCAAATTTCCGGCCCCTTTAATGAATTCCATTTTTTGCCGGAGGACAGTTTGTTCTGATGCGGGTGGGGGGGTGGGTCAGCGGGGGCTGGCCAGGGCCCCAAACAAGCCCCCCCCCCCCCCCGGGTCGTTAAGCAATGGCCTGGCCACGAGAGAGAAAGAAAAGTTTGTCAAGCGCCCAGAGATGGCTCTTTGCACATTTCGCAAACAGGTCGAAAAGAAATAGACACTCAGAAAGCCCCTACCCCAGGGATGCATTAGAAGGAAAGGCACCTCAGAGGTGGCCCCAGCAGCGGTTAGACAGGCGGTTGGAGGAGGTTGCTGAAGCGGTTGGGGGCGGTTACTGTCGGCTACAATTGCCGTTGAAGCCGGCACTTGCCGTCAGGGGGACAGTGGCTCGGCATAGGCTGGACGCCCTGGAGGGGGGAGGGGTAACCCCCCCCCCCCCTTCCAATGCATCCCTGCCCTACCCCCTCCCTCTTTGACCCTGCCCCTGCCCTGCCCTCCACCCGCACAAAACACGGAGAGTGGGGCTGTCCCGACGACTCGAGTCCCTGGGTGACCCTCAACCGGGCCCAAGTGACACCCAAATGGAGGTCCATATGCAAGTCCTGGCAGGACCACTGCCCCCCCCCCCCCCTGAGGGAAGTTGCCCTCCTCCGTGTGGACCCGACACAGAGCAGTGAAACAGAGACAGTCCGGGGGCTCCGTGGGCACAAACCTCCCGGGGGAAAGGAAAGGGAAGTAGAGAGGGAGAGTTGGGCCAAGGAGGGAGAGGAAGGTCAGAGGGCGGTGAGAGGCCGAGGGGCACCGCCGCCGATGGAGGTAATGGCCCAAGGGAAGGGGGCAGTAAGTGGCGATGGGCCAATTGGCGGCGCCAACTGCAGACGAGAACAATACACAAAGGAGACCCCCCCGCCCCCCCAGGGCGTCGACTGTCCTGCTGGCGCCCGCCAGGCTGCACATGTGGTCAATGCCATTACTGCGCCAAACGGGTGAGGAGGGGTTACTTTGTGGTTTAGGGTTGCGCACTGTGTCTGTGCACCGTAGCTGCAGGAACTGGATTCCCCGCGGGGACACCGCTCAGGCAGCCCCCCCCCCCGCCCCCCCAGAGGGGCAGGCGAGGGGCGTGCGCGCACACGAAACGCAGTGAGATATGTGGCAGACGACCTGAACGTGGAGGAGAGCGGGCAGCAAAATGGCACCGTGGTGAGGCAGGTGGCGGGCGACCAGGACAACACGCGGAGGGGTGGAACAATTGGGCCTCACGCACATGGAAACGCAGCGAGGCACGTGCTGGGCGACCTGAACGTGGAGGGGAGTGGGCAGCAAAACCCGGAAAACGACACCCGCAACAACGAGCACAACCCCCAGTGCGCCAACTACTGGGCTCTGTGAATGCTCAAACGACAGCAGAAGGAACACCGGCTGCAGTGGCCGTCAGGACTTATTGACCCGACGCAGCACGCGGAGGGAAGAACGGGTGACTTTCCAGGGCCCCATAACGAAACCCCAACCCGACGGAATGTCACACAAAGGGTGGGGGGTGGGCTGGGGGACGATGCCAAAGGACATGCTGCGTCCTCCAGGCCTACCTATGGCGGGCTATTGCTTGTCTGGGGGCTGGAAGTCACCGTTTGGACAATCTTTCCTCACCTGCCGTGCCTGCGTCGCCTTCACTGCTCTCCCCATCTCTGCAATCCCCATCCGCCTCCTTGCCCTTTTGCGCCTGTGCTCTACCTCTGCCCTCTGATGATGCACTGCAGATGGGTGCGCCTTCCATCTTCCTCCTCAGTCCCTGCCTTGGCTGCTGCTGTCTCTGTCAGGCTATTGCTTCAGGAGAACCAGGGTCAGAGGCCCAAAAAAGTTTGGGCCTACACCGGCCTCAAATTCCCGGCCCCGTTGATAAATTTCATCTTTTGCCGGAGGAAAACTTTTCAGATTCTATTGCCTATGGGCAAGACACCTCGAAAAGGGAGGGAGCACAGTCTATCAATCACTTAGCTGGTCACGAAGTCATTCAGAAGCCCTCCCTCCCCCCTCCAACACCCAAATACGGTGAAAAACACATCCAGAGGGTCTAAAACATTTACGTCGGAGATTTGATCACTATGAATGGTCCAAACACCAAAAAAATCGGTTTTGGAAATTTCCATCTTTGAGCCGCCGAGAGTGGAAAATTGCATTAGCAGGTTGTGCCCCAGCCCCTTGCCCCCGTCTAGACACCCAAATAGGGTGAAAAGTACATGTGGGTGGGGGGTGGGTCGGCCGGGGCTGGCCAGGGCACCAAACAACCCCCCCCCTCCAGGGGGGGGGTCCTTAAGCAATCGCCGGGTCTCTGTCCGGACAGTGCCCTCGTCCATCCCATGTCTCGTGCTCCCTTGTCTCTGGTTCCAAAGGTAAAAGCCTCAGGGTCCAAGTCCCCAGTTGGAAGGAAGGAGACAGCGACGGCCATTTGACCCCCAACAAGTCCCCCCAGATCGAACAGGTGTGGCACTGCAGGGGACCGCGGCCAGAGAGGCGCTTGAGGGGGCAGGAGGCTGAAGGAGGATGTCAAGAGCCTGAACTGGTGGCTGGAGCAGCGGTTACGGAACGGTTGGCGGGTCGTTGAGGGCAGCCGACAGCGGTTTGGGCGGACCCAACTGTACCCCCCCCAAAGCGGAGGGGGCTACCCCTCGCTCCTTCAAGCCCATGCGTGGGTGGGGCTTGTTGGGGGGCTCTGGGTTAGGGCTGCATACGTTTGGGGGTGTGACCCCTTTGGGGGCTGCTCCCGTACCATTGGCGCCGAAAATGGGAAATGTGAGGTAAGCGGCAATGATCCAATCCACAGCCCCAGGGGACGGACTGTCACGGCAGTCGACAGGCTGTCAAATGGGCAGTGGACGATTGCAATGCTGCGGGTGCTCCATTATGCGGCCCGATGCCTGTGCGCTGGTCCAATTGCCCTGTCGCTATTTGAGTATTTGAGTATTTGTGGTTCAAGCCGAGGAAGTATCCAATTTCCTGGGTACCTCTGGACACCTCAAGTTTTCCCCATTTTTCCACCGGATACTTGGATGCCAACCTTTTTATTGCCGGCCCTGGAGGGAAATTGGTGACCTTTAGGGAAAATGGGGAAAATGGGACTTGGCAAACTGCAGAAGTTGCCTGACCGTGTCCCATTTTTCACACATTCCGCCCACATTTCTACCCCATTTTCCTCCATTTTCTTTCTTGTTGGAACATTTTCATACATTTTCCATGATGTACTTGTAACAGTTTCCCCATTTCCCCCCCATTTCCCCCATTTCCCCCCATTCCCCCCCCCATTTCCCCCCATTCCCCCCCCCCCCATTTCCCCCATTTCCCCCATTTCCCCCCATTTCCCCCCATTTCCCCCCATTTCCCCCCATTTCCCCCCATTTCCCCGATTCCCCCATTTCCCCCCATTTCCCCCCCATTTCCCCCCATTTCCCCCCATTTCCCCCATTTCCCCCATTTCCCCCCATTTCCCCCATTTTTCCGAGGCCTGCTGGATACTCGGATACTCCGGATATGTCTACTTCCGAGGCTTTGTGGTTGTGAGTGAACCCACGCATCAGTCAGGGCACCAACGTGGGCCAGCACCTGCACTCCAGCCGCTGAGACATGCGCCCCGGCGTTGATCAAAGCAGGCGGTGGCCAGTTCGCCACCTGGGGCACGTTGCCAATACAGTGACGCCTGGCAGGTCCATGGAGCCGCAACAGCGATTTGGGGCCGACTTCTGCCGGAGGAGGGTCGCGAGGGTTGCGGAAGATTATTGAGGGGGGGGGGGGGGGGGGGCTCAGCGTCGATGAGGCTCCGCGGTGACACTCGGGTTGTAGAGGGCTATCAAGACTTGCTGGCATCAGGGCTCTCCTTAAGAAGCCAGTTGTTTTTTTTGTTTGCCAAGGACAGCCCTTAAGGACAGCCCCCAAGAACCACCAACCGCCAACCGCTACCAACCGCCGCCAACCGCCACTCCCCACCAACTGCCAACCGCCAACCGCCAACCGCCAACCGCCAACCGCCAACCGCCACCTACGGCCAACCGCCAACTGCCAACCTTTGAAGTAGAGAAGGTCCCATGACCATGAAGCAGAGAGAGTCCCCATGAACGTTCGTTGGTGCCCCCCCCCCCCCCCCCCCCCGAAGGACAGCCCTGGCTGGGATGTGATGCTGCCCAATGCTTGCTGCCTGGTGCTTGCTGCGTGGGGGGAGCTTCCCCTTTCGGTCCCTGTGCGACCCTTCGTCTGCCAGTCTAACTCGGTGCTGTCGGTCATCGTCGACGGAGAGAAGGACACAATTTTGGCGTCGCCGGACAACCGAGGGGCGCTTCTGAATGCAACCATGAGGTGTGGTCTGGCGCTGCAGGGCTGGGCTGAGGATGCTCCCCGGAGGACAGCGCCGCATTGTCAGCCGATACATTTTTTTAATTTTTGGAACTGTGTACCGGCCGCACTGTGTACTGCCCGCCCCGCCCCGCCCCGCCCCGCCCCGCCCCGCCCCGCCCCGCCCCGCCCCGCCCCGCCCCGCCCCGCCCCGCCCCGCCCCGCCCCGCCCCGTCCCGCCCCGCCCCGCCCCGCCCCGCCGCATTGCCCCGTCTGCACACCCCCTGGGCATCCCGTTGACCCGCCTGCACGCAAGGCGCCCCTTTGTGACCCCGTCTTATCCGTGTTCCTTCTGGCGCTCCGGAGTGCCCTCGGGATCCCTCGACCGCCGTCGGTTACCCTCCAACCGTTTGCGCCACCCTCCAACTGCCGTCGGTTGCCTTCCAACCGCCGTCGAGGACCGCTCGAATACGATGGAGTGTGTGGTCATGCACCTTCTTTTGTCCGGATTGAGGGGGCGCCAAAGGTGCCAAAACATGCCGTGGTATTTGAAGGTGGCCGTTTGTGTAGGTGTCCTGGTTAGCGCTCTGGGCATGCCCATTCCCCATGTGCCCGTGCAGTTTGCTCCACAGGGAACAACAGCAACCAACCAAAGGCCCATGGTAAGTAGGAAATACCAACCACCGTTCACGGTCTAGGCTTGTTCTTGTGCCACCATCTGGGGAGTTTTGTCCCAATTTTTCAGTGGTGTTTGGGTGTGGCTAAATCTCAAAGTCAATCTAGTGGAGGACCTGTATCTCAGACTGATTGACGTTTCAGAATGGGACCGCTTCGAGCCCACCGAGGTATCTGGTGGTAGGGGGGTCACACTACTTACCCCCCCCCCCTCCCCCTTGCAATAGCTACGCCGTTGTCCAAGCCACAGCGGGCGTAGGGACCGTATTAATTCGGCACCTAATTTGATTCGGTACGAAATGCAGTACAACCGCAAAAGACATGGTTTTGGTGACAAATCCGCCAATTACATGCAGTCATGGACACATTTGTTGTCATTGTTTGCCCACTTGAACCCACAGAGCTGTGATTTTGGGGATATTTGTGCATCATCTTCCCCTTTCTTGGTGGTGCCGTGTGTGCCGGTAGTTGTATGTGTAGCGCGCAAGCTACGGCCTTGTCTAAGCTACAGTAGGCGTAGGGGCCGTATTAATTCCGTACTTTTGTGTAGGTTAGACAAGGGGGGGGGGGGGGGCTGCGGCACAGCGCCGTTGTTCGTCTGTGCCCAGGGGATCCAGCACCCACTGGGCCACCGCTGGGGCCCCCGCGGGGCCTCGTGGAAAGGAATTGGTGGGCCAGGCAAGGGAAGGAACCTCCAACAAAACCGGGGCAGGCAGAACCAAGGACAACGGCACGGTCACAGTGCAGCGTAAAGCACCCCGGACACCGTGCAGGCGCTCACGCCACCCGCGTCAACCGCTCCACCCGCGAAGCGCACGCCACCCGCAACCAACAAGGACCGCGCCCTGCGCACGCGCGACCCACGGAGTGGGGGGGGCGTATGTGGTGGACGGCCGGGACAACGCGTGGAGGAGCAGGACACCTGGGCCTCACGCACACGGAAACGCAGCGAGGCAGGCGATGGACGGCCTGTGGACGGAGGTGTGGGGACAGCAACAACAGTCAAACGACCCCCACAACAACCAGCACAACCTCCAATACGCCAATTATTGGGCGCCGCTGACGCGCAAACGGCACATCCCGCCACATCCAGCACAGCCCCGGCACACCAACGACTGGGCTCCGCGAACGCGGAAACGACACCAGCAAGAGCACCGGTCGCAGCGGCCGACAGAACGCAGCGACCCGACGCAACATGCGAAGGGAAGAACGGGCGACTGTCCAGGGCCCCGTAAAGGAGCAACAACCCGATGGAGTGTCACAAGGGGGGGGGGGGGGGCGGTAAACAAGATGCATGGGATTTGCCAAATTGTCTCGGACCCAAATGTCGCCATTCCAAATTTTGCATGTACCAAGCCCCCCCCCCTCGCCCGCCCCCTACTGCCCTGCCCCTGCGCTGCAGGCCCACGAAGTGGCTTTCCGTGTGTTCCGAGGAAATGCAACCCGAGGGCCTGACCGCCGCGTCGCACCCCCGAGGCCGGCGCTCCTCCGGCCCCATCGAACCAGAGGCGGTCGGCCAGCGGAAGGGGCGGAGGAGATCCCTCTTGGCAGCCGGTGCGCTGCCCTCTGTCGTTTGGCGCCAGTCGGGGGGGGGGGGGGGGGGGGTCTGGCTTTGGTGGAGACTGGTGGGGTGAGGGGTGCGGTGGGGCTCGTGGGGAAGGCGGCGATGGGGCTGTCCGGTGTACTTCAGCGGATGTGCTGGGAACAGGTGATTGCTTAAGGGGAGCCACCCCACCCCCCGACACCCCCCCCCACC
>CAXIWF010001537.1:0-16755 GCA_964036045.1 Eutreptiella sp. 'Long Island Sound 2002' | reverse complement strand
AAATACACTGTAAAATGCAATTATTGCATTGCTTTAAGGTACGTACGATTATCATAATAGCCTATCACAATGTATTTTAAAAAGCCATATTTAGTTCAGACTATTTATAACCTATAAATAAGTCTGAACGATGAAATCCCAGCAACGATCCCGGGACATCGTTCAGACTTATTTATAACCTATAAAATAGTCTGAACGATGTCCCGGGATCGTTGCTGGGATTTCATTGCAGTTTGTGCCAGTGAGAGATCAAAAGCATTCTCCACCCCTAGGACTGGAAGAGTCAATCCTTGCACTGCTGGCAGCTTCCAAGCAGGGGATCGGGAACCTGAAACAATGGATTTCGCACATCCAATGGGGCCCTACTATGAGTAGTCACTCCACATCATGATATGATGATATGGTAAGCACGGTGCTTACCCAATCAAAAGCGCTATCCTCCCGGTCAAGCCGAGTAGAGGCACCAAAAAACAAGATATTGAGCTCTTGTTGCCAAAGATGCAATTATTTCTACTGCTGTTTTTTTCTTCGTTTTCTTTACTTTTCTTTTGCTGCTGCACCTTGTACTGCAGCTTCACAAGATTTGAGCTCTTGTTGCCAAAGATGCAATTATTTCTACTGCTGCTTTTTCTTCGTTTTCTTACTTTTTTGCTGCTGCACCTTGTACTGCAGCTACACTACAGAGGTCCTCACCTCACACGCCGCGCCCTCTTGATTCTGCCACGTGCAATCCTCAAGATCAACAGCTGCTGGCTGCTGCATGAGGAGTAGCTTCAACTCTACACCCGTTATGCGATCCACCCTTCCGCCCATACATGCCACGCCCTCTTGATTCTGTCACGGGCAATCCTCAAGGCCAACAGCTGCTGTCTGCTGCATGAGGAGTGGCTTCATCTCAGCTTCATTGGGCTGTACAAATACTTGGGCGAAGAGGGGGGGGGGGGTATGCGGTTAAATATACAAGTCGACGGCTCGTGTCTATCCTACTTCATCCCGCCAATTCAAACCGATCACTCGCCTCTACGAAAGAAAGCGGCAACCATATATACAATGCCACTCTTTGGTAACTTGAACCTCTATCCCTAATGCAACTAGTGTAGCTGCGGCATATATACAATGCCACTCTCTAGCAACTTCAACCCCAGTACCTAATACCAGTAGTGTAGCTGCGGCCGTACACACAATAGAATGATGTAGCCATGGATACACGTTGACGGCTCGTTCTTATCCTTCTCCGTCTTGAAAAATACAGTTGATTGCTGCTGCCAGTAGTGCTGCTATGAAGACAATAGAAAGGGGTGCGCATGTCATACGTCCTTCTACAGCCTGTTGAACCTAATTGTCGCTCGTTCATACCATCGGCTAGGCCTTGCCAGCTGCCTAGCCTATAAACCTTCTATATTCCATGCTTTCGCTGCTGAGATGATAGATGCCAGTCACAGCCCTAAAAGCGGTTCGCTTGTCAGCCACTACCGATACTTTCTGTGTGGCTGGGGTCGTAAGGTTGATCGACTGAATCAGACTAAGAAAGGAATCTATCTTGATTTACTGAAGCTGGCTCTGGAAGGAGTGGGTCGCTCCTCTATCTATAGCAGATTCCACTCGCATAACCATCCTCGTAATATTCTCCCTGATAGTTCCAATCATCAGAATGAAGTCGTCTAGTTGATCCGGTTCGGTAGCAGAAGCTGCCAACGGCGTAAGTTTAATCTCCGTCAAGACACTCAGCAGAGTCATGCACACAAACTACTGCAGAACTGACGTTCTCTAACATCATCTGGTCTAGAGCTATCTTATGATCAATTCCGCCACCACTGTCAGACTTATAAGAACATTCGGCCACCTCCATTCGGCCACAACTGTCAGACTTATAAGAACACTGTCGTGAAAGTGACATATCATCCCCGTTAGAAGAAGCACTGGAACTTGCCTGTTCAAGCTCATGAGAAAAAGGTCACTCAATCTAGAGACCGGCTCGTCATCGTTGACGTCAGCCGCATATCCCTTGATCAATGGTAACGTAACACCTGCTGTTGCTCCAATCTCAGTATGGCTGCTGGGACAACTATCTGCGTTGCTCTGATCATCACTCAGGTCTGCATCATCGTTCTTGAATAGTCACTGTCAGATATATCTGAGTCCACGGACAAGCCCATGACATCAACACGAGGCTTCATCTTAACTTCAATCTGGCTTGCATTGTCGGACGAATTTGATGGCTGGAAAATAGAACTTGGTGCGTCAGAGCTAGAGCTTAGATTGTCACTGCTATCGCTGCTAAACGACAAGTTGCTCATATCTGGAGACTCGACTGACTCGTCGTCACTGCCTTGAGAAACGTCGACATCCACTTCAGAAGTGCCAGTTCCCGGCTGCAGCTTTAGTAGGATGGATGTGATTACGGTCCACCCCCACAACATCCTGTTTAGCTAACACAGTTGCTGCTTCTGTCCGATACTGTCGAGGTTCGTGTGTAGGCAATATGGGTAGACGGGTTACATATGGTATGTGGAGTAATGAAATCATCAGATAGTTGTACTGGACCACCATCGTAGCCCGCAACGCCCGAAGTTAGCGCTGCAGGAGCTGGGGTGACCGTTGTGGGCAGCATGGCTTGGAGGAGACGGCACTACCACACTTGTGCTTTTTCGCCCATACCACCAGCCCCGTCCCTGCTCCTAGTGCTAGTAGCCCGAAGAACATGCCGATGTATATAGGATTAGATGCAGCCGTGTAAAACAGCAGCACAATGCCTGTAAGTATGATTGGCTGCATGAATCTGATGAACAACCGGTGCACGATGAAAGGGGCCGATGCAAAGTGCTGCAGAGAGGATAGAACTGTGGTCATAACCCCCACCCTCCGCACACTCCGCACCGGGCCCAGCAGTGAGAAGCACCACACGGCAAGCGCGTCCCACCAAGGGCCTTCTTGCTGTGATGCTTGTCCTTGTCTTTGTCCATCAACTGAGTGCTGTGATGATCGCTGCCATTTCCTGGACAGTTCCCCGGGCACGCGGCTGTAGTAGGACAGCACAAGGGTGCTTTCCATCACACTGGGGAACTTCTTCGCTAGATTCGTGGATACAAACAGGAAGTCCGGGGCGCTGAGGAACAGTCTGGGATCATGAAGGGTGTTGCCGTTCTTGCACATTGATGCGACGGTATGCCTGACAGAATCTCCAACTCTGCGGACATCATTGCTCACGATCAGTGGGATGGCGCAGTTAACCCACATGCACTCCATAGTCTCAAACAGCAGCACTTCTACAGCAAACTGCACAATCGACGCTCCGAGGAAAGCCTGTTGCCAGGCTACACCACGTCGGTATCCTGTGAGGATGCAGAAGTAGATGAAAAATGCGTTCAGCAAAACCAGAAGCGCCACAGCGACACATTTCCACCGAATAGAGACGACTTTGGTATAGCGGAAATCTTCTCCAGCCTTGGCTTCAAAAACACGTGCGGCCGGTGTAGTTTTGCCAAGCAGGTCAAGGATGAACAGGTGGAGGATCTCTAGACCAGTGTGAGCATCAGTGGCAATCTTAAGCTTGGTAGATTTCTCAGTAGTGCATCTGAATACGTCGAGTATCTCTTTCATTAGTACCGTCTCAGTACCTTCTCGTGTCCGGCGAAAGCACAAGCCATTTCCTGCATCAGCATCTGGATAGAGCTCCCCAGTTGTCGGGTCAATGCCCCACTGTAAGTCGTAGTCTGCCTTCAGTTCTTCAGGCAGACTCTGGCGCTGGGAAAATATTTGTCCAACCAGATTTTGGAGGAGCACTGGAGGGCTGTCGGCAAGTCTATTCTTGGGGAAAGGTTATCTGCTCTTGCAACCGCTGTCGGTAGAGCCAATGGAGTAACCCTACCTCTGGTTAAAAGGCGTGGGCTAGTACCTTCAGGTAGTCGTTGGTGCTCGATGTCAAGCTGTCGGCATTACAGATGTTCATGCCACCATCCTGATCATCAACAGCTTCCTCGTCTATGCCCCTATAGCAGAAAAGTCGATTCGCATACTGGTTTGACGTAGCGTGGTTTGTCGCCTAAGCGATGCTTGTCGCAATGACTCCCGAGATTGGTCAGTGATTTTCGTACTGAGTTGACGAGCCAAAGACCGTGCGTGTTGTGTCTCTCGCGGCAATGCTCTGGTTTCTCTTGCAGCGAGGCTCTTTCGATTCAGATTGATAGCGGGACTCACTTGAGAAACAGCCACTGAGACTCTGCGAACGGCAGATGTCAGACTCCTGCCTGCCACATTCGAAAGACGTCTACCAAGGTTGGGAGCTGCCTGACTTTCAATCTCGAGTTTCACTTCATCGGCCGTGGGTGCAGTGAGTATCGAAAATATCCAGTCGATCGGAATGAGTCCCAGCGATATTGAAACCGCGACTATGACTGCAATATATATTGTTGCCTTCACAGTGAGGGCAGCTGGCAGATACTGGCACACATGATCAGTACCGACTTCAACCCACTCACAGTAGGTTTGTTTCGAGTCCAGTACAGTCTTGCGGGCTAAGCAGTCAATCTTCGTCGAGTGCTCCTCACATGACCCATCGTCTGTCGGGCTCTGAATCTCGTACAACCATGCCAGTAAAAACATGAGGAAGGACTGCGCAGTAAGCAGCATGACACAATTAACGTTGCGTTTCAAGTCGGTATGGTTTCCCTTGAACAGCACCCAGTAGCGGTGGTGCCGCTTCACTTCCCCCCAGATTCTGCCCAATAGCGGTTTGTTGGAGAATATATTGGGAAATACCTCTGCGACGTAACTGGTCAGTGCCGCAGAAGAAGCGTGTTCAGTGGGAGGATCGTAAGAGACTGTTTGCTTTTCCTGTTGCTTCTCCAGCTGTTGCAACTGCCTTTCCTTAGTCACGGATTCTATGCGCTGTCGGCGCCAAGCACATACACCAATCAGCAGAATGCCACCACCCCAAAGGACAGCGAACATGATGATGACGATCATAACTCGCTGGATATCCTGAAATGAGTCGAACTCATCAGCCGCAGACAAAGTCGCAATAAATTCGCCCCCTGCGTAGTCAGCAGAAGAAACAATATCGAAACCGATCGTCTCCACGTACTCTTCCTCGCGAAGCCTGCGTCGCCGATGAACTCTTTGCTACGCCTGGGACACGTCACACTTGCAAGTTGTGGAGTCAGCGTCGTATGCCATAACTTCGCAGTGGTTATTTAGAGTTGTGTTGGCTGAGAGCACGCTGCACTCTGGAGTCAATGTAGGGCAAGTCGTTGTCAGCACCTCCGGCTTCCCTCTGCAGATATGCTCCACAGAGCGTCCGGAACTATTGCACGTATAGTTATGCACTGAATAATCTGAAGCTCCTGAACAAGTCGTGTTGAAGCTCTCAGTATCGTTGGAATACATCAGGGCGGAATTATGGGAAAGCCGGGAGGGTTGATGACCCAAAGATAGAATCCGATCGACTTTTGATTAATAGTTTCGATCTACTGGAGCTGGATATAAACCCGAACTGGTATGTGAGTGGCAAGTCAACATCCGTCCAGGGGGCGTCGGCAGTAAAACGGAAGACGGTGCTTAGCTCAGTGCCCTCGTTGGGTGTCACAGTGAAGGAGCCGGGGAGCGGAGGTGAGTTCGTGACGACCTGAAAAGATGCAGTAGAGGGGCCGCAGGAGAGGGAGAACGTGACAGAGCCTCGCGATGGTAGAGAGTTCGCCTCCAGTACGAAGTGCATCGTACGAGCTGTAAATGCCGGTATCGACACCGACAAGGGTGTGAGCAAGTTGGATCTTAAGGAGATCGATTGGTCATCAACGGACCATCTCGCATGGCATGGTGACTCGACTACAGCGATGCCCGTAAGCTGCAGCCGTTCCGATGTGCAGAACGATGATACCGATTGCGTGGACTGGGGAGGCAGAATTATGTTTAGATCCGCAGCACAAAATACGAACAGTTATATCGCTGTATGTAGAGCTGCTCCGAGAACGGTCTGTAACGATCACGGTGACTCACGTAGCTGTGGCAATGCTTCCATCACCACCATAAGCATTTTCTCCAGCACAACATTCCGCGAAAGCGTGTATGGTGTTATCGGGGTATATTTTCCTAATAACGGAATTCGTGTAATCCGCGACGTAAAAGGCATTCAGAGAATCCACCCACACACCTCGAGGATTATCTAGCGCGGCATTGGTGGCATCACCGCCGTTTCCAGAGTAACCCTTGGTGCCTGTTCCCGCTATAACAGTTATCCTCTAGTAAAACTGAACTTGTACCGAAGCACTCTGCACTCACACTGACGCCTGGATGTATTATTTGCAGCCATAGTTGTAACAGCAGTATCGACGTTACAATAGTCAAATCGCATGCCCTCGAAAGGCCTAATCTCGCTGCCAGACTCATCCGTTTCTGCTCGAAGCAATTTCGCCGACCTAAGGGGGGTAAAATGCAGAGTGTAATATGTCAAATCATAAAATCGAACGAAGGTTTGGAAGAATTGCTGATGCAACGACAATCATTCAACCAGCACGCAATAATATACACGAGCAATAACGCACCACTCAACTTAATAGTATCCATTCGCAGAGGGCAATTGCACAGAGATAATCGAATGAAATATGTAATTCTTCTTAACTTGGCCAACTTTTGATTAATTTTCCGGAATAAATTCACAAGCCGAGCATCAGAATCATCAATTCAATTTTGCAGCAGCTCAAGATGCCTTGCCATCCTGCTGGTACTGTAACTTACATTGTAAATTTACAGTATTCCGGTATTCAAGTATGTAACTTACAGCACAGCAAGTTCACCCAATTCCAGAATTGATTGGATTCTGGGATATTCCCAGATACTGCTGGGGTTCGAATTACCTCGAGTTTTTTGTCAATATGGGGTTTCTGCAGATGGCGGGGATTCTCTGGGGAAGTTCTCCTCCAACGGCGGGAGCGACGAGAAGCTACTCGACCGGGAGGAGAACTTCCCCAGAGAATCCCCGCCATCTGCAGAAAATCTGGACCTGTCGGAAATCTGGCGCTGCAAACTGCGCTGCCTCGGCGGAGGCTGCTCTCTGTTGCCCTTGATAGAGGCACTGGTACCACGACTATGGGCGTCTTCGCTGTCGCCATTCGCCACGTTCTGCAATGTCTCGATATGGGACATGGAGATAGCAAAAGCAGCCAGAGACTCCACGGTGGAGAGTCTGCGGTGCAGGGGGGACAGGTCCGAGGCGAGGGAGGCGGCGAAGACCGACGACCGCAGGGGGTTGAAGCCAGAGTCCGGGGCCTCGCTGGTTTCCTCTGGTTCCGGCTCGCAGGACACCTCCTCCTCTTCCTCTGGCACCGTGCGAACCGATCCCGGTCGGCTCTTGTCTGAAGAAAACTTGCCAGGGCCTGCTCGCTTACGGATTTTCTTCGAGGAAGGTCTGGCCTGTCGCATGGCCGCCTTCTCCGAGGCGGTGCTGCGAGGGCGCAGGTTGGGGTACTCCGAGGCCGAAGGCGCGGTGCTGGGCCGCTTCTCGCTATAGTGGAGGCGAATCTCGAAAGGTTGCCGTGTCTTCTCCGCGGCCGCCTTGGTGGCGAGATGGGCGACGAATGGCGACTCTACGGGATTTTCGTGCTTCCAGTTGAAGGTCATCTCTGAAAAGAGGGTAAATATTTGGTAGGTTAGATACCGGTTGGTGTGATCTAACAACAACCCAGCAGTGAAGATAACTCACCTTCTTGTTTCTTGGTTTCCTCTGGTGTTAATGTTGATACCGCAGCCGCAAGTGTATCCTGTTCTTTTTTCTCTGCCACTCTGCGCCTGATCTCCGCCGGCCAGTCCGACTGCTCCCAGCTGTTGCCTTCCCGGTCGAACCCCAACCGCAAGGGCTCCACGGCCTTGACGCGCTCGTCAGGAGACTTCACGGGGTCATCTTTGACATGCAAAGAATGCTTAAACTTGAACACGAGCGGTCCCGACGTGGTGCTGCGGTGCTTCAGCATGTCGTCAATGGTGCTGGGGTCGATGGGCCTCGTCAGCCCAGTTTGGACAGGCTGGCGTCTCGTGGATCCGCCAACCCTTTATGATTGCCCGTCGAAGTCACCATGGAGGCATTCTCCAAGTAGCTCCCGCTCTGCAGGTATTCCCCTTCGTTGTAATACTTTTTTGCTGGCTTGAAAGGGACCTTTCTGCCGGCTGCAGGCACAGGGTAGACGCGCCCCGCGCCGCGAGGGTGGAAGTTGTAGGTGGTGTTGGTCTTGAGGATCTCGTTGTGCATCGCCAGCAAAGCTTTGTCGTCGGCGGTCTCTGCCTTGATGGCCGTCGCGGAAGTGTGGGAAAGCGCGTGTAATTCCCAGGTGGGCGCTTCGATGATCGTGGTGCGCAGGTGGCGGTTCTGGTGACTCAATATGTGCAACTCTTTTTTCAAGTCGTACAGCAGTTTCGCCTGCGGGTCCAAGTACTTTGGCATCTTCGGTGCGGGAATACAGCTGCATGAGTATGTGATGTAAAATATTTTAAATACATGATAGTGTACGACATTCGCTATTTAAAAAAATGCAAATCCGTACCTGAACTTGAGAGTGCGGAGGGTCTCCTCGACGTTGTGGTGCGCCTCATACACACACGCCACCAGCAACGACCGCCCCGGCACGCCGATGGACTGCACGAGGAGCTTGGAGAGTGTACTGTCCGTCACGTTGGTTTCGTCGTTGTCCTCGTGCTCAATGCCGTCGATGACCTTGCTCACCACATACAGCGAGTTGTTTTCAGTTCGGGCCTGGTACGCAGCTAGCAGCTCCCACAACCTCTACGCCAAAGAGGAAAAAGAGGGGGTGGCCGCCGCTGGATCCGCAAGTAATTACTAGTGCAAGTGAAAGTGCATTGTGCAGTCCGTTGAACTGTCTGCTATCTCCACTGTGTTCTGTTTTATTCCACAATATGAATATGTATAATCACATCAACCCCACGGATTCCTTGTCTTGTTTTGTTTTTCTCGAACCCAGCAGAGTCCGTGAATGTTCGCCCTGGGAAGTTCACCCCTGACGTGATGGTGGCGGAGGCGGGGGCCGTGCTGTGTCGGGTGGCGCCCAGCTTCCTGCGCTTCGGCCAGATGGAACTCTTCGCCATGCACAGGTAATGTTAGGCAGTCAGGGGTTGGATATCAGTGTGGTTACAAAAAGCACTCCTTCCTGTGATTTTAATACATGATTACATGCCATCCATACTAATCGTGCACAACATGTCACCACTTCTTCACAGAGAGTTTGAGGAGCTGCAGCAGCTAGCAGACCTGGTGTGCCTCAGAGAGTACCCGCGCCTGCTGGACGATGCTACACTGAGTGCTGCTACAAGCGCGACTCCCACTTGCACTGCAGCCCCAAGTGACGTTCCCCAGCCGAGCGAGCTGCCACCTTTAATCCCCGGCCCGCCGCGCCGGTACGTGGAGCTGTACCGCAGTATTGCCCAGCGCAGCGCCCTGCTCGTGGCCGACTGGCTGCGCGTGGGCTACGTGCAGGGCAACATGAACAGCGACAACACGCTGCTGGGCGGCCGCACCTTGGACTAACTCTGAAAAAAACTTCACCGCAACTCCGTTCACTATACGCACATTATCTGTTCTTATTCCTGTATTGTATAGCAGTATATCTACATACGACGCTATTTTTGCATGAAGTATTACTATTACTTTTGATTGTAGTGCAGCGAAGTATTGAATAGAGTGTACCAGCTCAGGGTTTTTATGCAGTGTAGACAAGTTTTTAATAAGGTTTTCACCGTATAAAGATGAATCTTTATATTAAAGATGCGATGCAAATTGTGTTTTATGTGTCACGTTCGAAAAAAATGGATGTTGGCGTGCGTCGTCGTGCGTCAGCAAAATCCAATCCGGTTCGTCCCGACCTCAGAACCAAAAGCGATGTTACAAAAAATGTAACAAAAAATGTTACTTTTGGTAATAAGAAACGGCCTGAGTACAGGAGTACGTGTTCATGAGCGTAAGTACTCATGAACAGGAAAATCAATCAAGTTCAAAATTACTCAATTTGTGTGGTAAATTCAGCTCTCAATCATGGACCGCCTATCAGCCGCAACCAAATCTTTCATTGAAATCTTATGCAGCAAGAAATCGCGAGTTCCGCACAAGGAAGTTGTGCCATACCTATCCAAGCTGTTGGATATGGCTAAAATTTTCAAGGACGAATGCTCTTCCGAAGAAGAAATACTTCTTCAAGATCTATTGTCCAGTTTGCTCAAGCACGAATCAAAGTTAAGTGGCACGGGTGGAGTGGATTTACTCGTGAGTTTGATGAAAGTAGTGGACCTTCTTTTCAATCGCCTGATGGATCAAGTGAATTTGATCATAAAATTACAAGCTGAACGTGATCATTTCCTTGCTGAAATCGACGAACTACATGCAATTGTTGATGCTATGCGTGCATCGGAAGATATGTCGGCGGAAGATACGCCTTCGGAAGTTGCTGACATCAAGGAAGCTACCATTGGCGAAGTTGTTGATTTCCAAGCTGTGCGCTCAAGCACCAACTACATCACTCACTATGTTTCTCATCACCGCGACTTTTCCTCTCTGGTAATCGTGGTCTTATGGAAAAGTGAATTTCCTGGTCCTGCAATATGCCATGACGATAAGCCTCTGTTATATGTCCATCAAACGAGTTCAACAGAAGAAGCTTTTGATGCTTGGAGCGACCTCCGTCTGGATAACTCTGCGCCACCCCAAAGAGAATATACTGCCAGTGAACTACAAGACGCCGTTCGAGTCAAACAAGTTATTGCTGAGCATCAGAAACGCTTATTTGCTCAGCACTCGAACCTCGTCGCAATTCGATCCTCTGATCATGTGAATGGATCGTTTTCCATTGAGTTTGTGGTGCTCTGCAAGCGCTTCGTGCCGATCACAGACCAGGAATCTCTTCCCCGCCACCTCGAAGACATTCCTACACGTGTGTGCTCCGGCTGGATCGAGTTGTGTGGGCGGAGAGAACAGGCATTCCATAGACCGCTTTTGCCAGGAGCTGGATTTGCTGCCGGAGAAGACGCTGAATTGCTGTTGAACGTGCTCGAAGAAAACTACGTTCCGCCCGTGTTGGGTACGCTTGGTGGTTACTATGTTGCGAATGGCGTTCGGTACGGAGTAACCTGTGCGCACTGCATCAGGAAGCATGGACAGGCGACTCTGCATTCTCAGGACACTCCAGTCTTCCAGCCCTCGGCGATGGGACTAGTTTTGACGGCGGCGTCCATTGTTCCTGAGTTGCTTGACGCCTATGATACCCTTAAAATTTCCAAGGGATATCATGGCGGAATGAAGTGGTTGGTTGGCGAGCTTGGAGAAAATCCAAATTTCATCACGGATTTGCCTGCCGACTCACAGTGCGGTGTGGTGCATGGTGGAGTGCTTGGGCCACTTGATAACGACGGTCCAGTGGTCGATGTTGCTTTGGTGAAGTTGGCTGTGGATTTTGTGCCGCACTGTGCAGCTTCACTCAAGTTCCCTGGCCTGCAGTCGCCGTCGTTAACATTGGGTGAGACAGCGACTGAGATTTTAGAGCTTGAAGCTTTCCCTCGACAAGTATTTTCCGTGTTTGGGAGAGGCGCTCGATCCATTGATACAATGCAAGCTCTCGTGAACCCCTTTCAGAGTGATATTTATTTCCGCCCTGTACAACCGGATGATGTTGGAAATTTAGTGTTTAATTGTATTCACGCTGACACGAAGAAAAACTGGCAACCTGGCGACAGTGGAACTTGGTGCTGGACAGAGGGTGGTTTGCTGGTAGGCATGGGCATGGCGTATGCACACATAGAAGGAAAGCATTACTGCTGCATAATGCCCATGTCCCACGTAGTGGCAGCAATCGAGCAGTTAATCTAAGCCTCGTTGGTTTCTCATCAATTTTTGTAATGTTGACAGTCATCCTTGTTTAAAGTGTAAATAATAACTGTCAAATTTTACTTTTTTCGTTTCGCTTGAAGATACAACTGCTCAAAAACATTGCATTCTTGGTTATGGTTCTTGTAGGGGTTGTCTGTTTGGATTGAATAAATATATTGGAAAAAATAGTTATATTATATTACTACTACTACTACTTTTACTACTATATATACTATAACTATACCAGCTTGAGGTCTATTTGGGTATAGTACTAACGTGATAGTATTGACGTGTCTTAAGGGTGGTTCTTGGCGGCCGTGTCTTTGAGCGATCTATAAGAATGTAAATGTTTTCAATCTATAAGAGAATTCTATCTGATAATCTATCAAACAACAGGCCATACCAGCGCCATATTAACACCAACATGAGCAGCATCACAAGTGTACAAAACAATGCCCATTCCGGACACTTTCGGTTCCATGCAACAGCTCGTATATTTATTCCTAAACAACAACTCTATCTCTGGGACCATTCCCAGTTCTATGGGCGAGCTACCCTACCTGAAGATAATTTTCTTATCCAACAACAGTCTCTCCGGGACAATCCCTCCAGAGGTGGGCAATCTTACCACATTGCAGTATTTCTCATTGTACAACAACTCTCTGCAGGGCACCCTCCCGCGCAGTCTCGGACAGCTAATCTACCTAAAAGGACTTAATTTTGATGTCAACGAACTTACTGGGACGATTCCAATGGAGCTCACTCATCTGAACTACTTATTGTTCTTCAATTTACACGCGAACAGACTGACTGGCAGCTTCCCCGCCTCCAGTGACTATTTCCTGCAATTGCAATATGTAGACATGCATGGCAATTTCCTCACTGGCAAACTCTCGGATACATAAGGTAATATCAGTACGATCACATATTTAGATTTCAGTGCGAATTACCTGGACGGAAGCATCCCCAGCTCCCTGGGCAATCTCAGCCACATGCAGCTTTTCACCTTAGAAGACAATTTCATGGCGGGAACCATCCCCGCGACGTTAGCGCGCCTCTCTGCGTTGTTCATTTTGCTTTTGGAGAATAATTATTTCACTGGGCATTGTGATAACATTGTCGATCCCAGCACACAGCTGGACTTGACCACCGTTCAACTCAGCAACAACCAGCTAACAGGCCCATTTCCTACGTCTATTTTCCAGCTGCCACGCTTGGAAACCTTTGGTTCTGTGAGCAATTGCTTCGATAACTCACTCACAGATGCATTGTGCCAAGCCACTCAGCTGCGCACGCTGGCTGCTGATGGAATGCGATCTTCGGTTAACTGCCAAGTCAAGATTCTCCCTGTTATTTCCCCGGCGAAGCTGATCCAACCAGGACACCGCTAGCTGAAATATCAACACCCAGAAGAGCCCATCCTAGAAGACGTACAGCTGCTAAACGAAAGGCTGACGAGCTAGAGCAGATTGAAAATCGTCCTAGTGGTCTAGTTAACCGTACTGTCCGTGATGCTGCCCGTGCTGAAACATTTGCCTGGGATGTTAATGGCCGTGAGTTTTAGTTCTTATTTTGTTGTGAGGGTTAATGGCAGAACCTTCTCCGACTAGTTCGGGTGGTGGAGGTCTCTGCTGCTTCGGCAAGTAACCAAATCAATCAATCAATCAATTTCCAGTGCCTACGTCCCAAAATCCCAGTACGGTAACATGATTATGGGTTCTTTGCCCGTGTGTCTCTTACAATTGCCGCATATCACCACATTACATTTATCTGGGAATGGGCTCACGGGGACCATACCGAACGATGTGCAGTTCAGTCCTACTTTGTTGGATCTGTCACTGTCCCATAGTTTGTTCTCTGGAGACCTGCCGCATAGCGTACAGACACGCCATGATCTTACTAAGATCATGGTCAACGGCGTGCTAGTTGATTCCTTTGCGACATATAACAGCAGCTCGGTGCTGCGGATGACGAACAACCGCTTCTCGGGGACAATACCTGGTCCACTTAAATCTACTTTAAACATCTCAGTTCTGCAAGGAAACCTCTTCAGTTGCTCCTTAGATCGAAGCAATTTACCCAAAAATGACCCGTGTACCGTTATCCTGTGTACCTTTCGTACATAACGGTACTGCACGTACGATAGTACGTACAGTTGTGGACTAAGGTCCCTACATCCCCTTTCGATACCGTCGGTTTCGCTGTTTACTTGGCATAACTACTGTACTGTACTCCTTATATACCTAATACGGACTAAATCGTAGATGTAGACGGTAGTACGTATATAATGAGAGGTAGTTATGACAATTATAATAGCACGTTCAGGAGTGATGAACCACCCGGCTTCATCACTGTTATTTTAGTAGTTCATGCACTATTATTTTATATTATAATATCTTCTTGCCATCTTAAGCATTATATATCTTAAGAAAGCACTCTTCCCAATACAACAGCGCTTTTAGCTTGTAGGAATTGGGTATAATATTAATATTCACCTTTGAACAGATCTAATTGCTGTTCCCGCAAGCGAAATTTTTTGTTTTCGAAATGTCAGATGCAGAGACAAAACGCAGGCACCAGAGTCAGAAAATCCGGAAGAAAGATTCGGAGCCTGTCATTTTCATCACATCCGACTCACAAGGGTATGCGATACCTTCGCAACTTTCCGAACCACGCGATGGTACGTCCAGCGAGAAGGGGCGAGGCAAGCGTAAAGGCGGATCCGGTCGAGAGGACACTCTCCCGGGTCGTCGCGGCAGAGATTCCGCGCATTCCAAACAGTCCAATCGAGAAGATATTCTCTTGGACGGGTCCGACAAAATTATCAAGCAGGGCTCTGACCGACAGGATACTGTCGCAGAGCCTGGTCGCGGAGGACGAGAGTCCAGTCCAGAAATGGATTCCGCCCAAGGGCGTCGTGACGATTGTTCTGAGGAGAGTACAGCGAATTCGGCTGACAAGTCGGACGCTGACTGGGAGGATGAAGAGAACCCCACATTATCCGTTTTAACAGAGGCTAAGTTCGATTTCGCGGAGGCTCAGCGTTGCCGACCGGGCAAGGAGCGCTCGGACTACCTCGAGAGAACGGGAGTCAGTTACGAGGCTTACCGGATGTTGCGCGATTTGACGGAGCAGCTCCAACAGCGAGAGCCATCCTCCAGCTCATCCAACCAGGTAGTGGTGACGGAGACACCAAAGCTTCTTGACCAACCTGTAACTTACAAGACCATCAGAAACTTCGAAGATTACATCACTAGACATCGCCAGCAGGATCAAATTGGAGTTCGAAACGCGGGGATAACATCACAGGCAAGGCTGCTCATTGGCCCGCGCATAAACGGCTGGGCGCAAAATCACCCGCATTCCAGCGAAAAGGCCGAGCTCGAACAAGATCACATGGCGTGGTTAGGGTGGAAACACGACAAGTTCTTCGCTATCCTCACTGAGGTCTTCGCGAATCTTCCGGGGCGGGCACAGGCAGGAGGCTCTCTGTTGCAAGCGCTGACAGAGGTCAGGTTCGAGGCAAGCGGATCTGATTTCGGTCTCAGCGCCTATCAGATGGACCTGCTCCGGGTCACGACGACCTTTGCCGCGGAAGAAGGGGTGCAAGCTCTCACGGCGAAAGAGATCCATATGTACCTCATCAAGCCGTTGACGGACAGGCACAAGGATGACGTGTTTTATTCCACGTTGTACAACGAAGTCAGAGGCGATGGTAACTGCAGCAGTGTGCAAGATTTTCTCACACGCTTATCGGCCGCGCTCATGCGCCGGCTCGAGCTAGCGCGGGTGGCGCGTCAGCAGGGCATGAAGCTGTCAGTGGCATCAGAGGACCGCAAACGCCGTCATGACCATGAGCGAGGAAGCGCAGGCGGTGCGGACGAGGAGTCAACCGCCCGGCGCAAGCACCCACGCAATAAGAAAAGCAAAGAGGAGACCAGGACCAGCCAGGATCGCAAGCGCGACCAGCCCAGGCCAGAGCAGAAGGATCTCTGCCAAGGGTGCGGGCGCACTGGCCACACCAGGGACAAGTGCATGCTGTCAACGCATCCTGATTTCAACAAGAATGGGAAGTGGGCGGACAGCGCCGCGCTGCGAGCTATTAAGGCGCGCTTGCAGTCACCATCGGATTGGGTCCTACGGATCTTGCAGTCTACATCCTAGATGTAGTCCGTAGTAGGTATATAAGGAGTACAGTAGTTATGCCAAGTAAACAGCGAAACCGACGGTATCGAAAGGGGATGTAGGGACCTTAGTCCACAACTGTACGTACTATCGTACGTGCAGTACCGTTATGTACGAAAGGTACACAGGATAACGGTACACTGCCCCCTCCTCTTCCCAGTGTGAGAACACACTACTCTGCCTTGAACAGAGCAAAGTTTTTATACAGAACACTCCGCCCAACTGTCGGTGACGAAGAAAACTGTCAAAAAAAAGAAAAGAAAAGAAAATCGAGCCGCCCTCCTGTTATGAGGTGTGACGAACCGAAAGTTGTAGCCTACCGCCCTCCTATATCTAGGTGTGACGACAGGTGATGATCCGGCCCTCCTGTTATGAGGTGTGACCAGACAGATGACCCAACCTCCGCCCCATCTTCGTAAAGCTATGACGGAGGAAAAAAAAAGTGGACTGGTACATGCTAGGCAATCACGTGCCTGGCATGCTGAGGAATTAAAGACTTCATCCTGTTTGCTCGGAGATAATCATGCAACTGGTCAGTATTGCGTAAATTTTCCCAAGGCTCCCAGGTGTCATCTTCTGGTCCAAAACCAGCCCAACGAACGAGGAATTTCATCTCTAAGCGACGTTTAGGGATCCCTTCGTGTGCAATGATGTGGTCTATCAAGAACTCACGCTCATCCTTCCGTGCGATCTCCTGAGGGTCGACTCGTTCG
>CAXIWF010001536.1:0-31133 GCA_964036045.1 Eutreptiella sp. 'Long Island Sound 2002' | reverse complement strand
GGGCACAGTCAGATGCGCAGTCAGGGGCACAGTTAGTTGCGCAGTCAGGCAGTGTGCTGTCAGGGGCACAGTCAGTTGCGCAGTCAGGCAGTGTGCTGTCAGGGGCACAGTCAGATGCGCAGTCAGGCAGTGTGCTGTCAGGGGCACAGTCAGATGCGCAGTCAGGCAGTGTGCTGTCAGGGGCACAGTCAGATGCGCAGTCAGGCAGTGTGCTGTCAGGGGCACAGTCAGATGCGCAGTCAGGGGCACAGTTAGTTGCGCAGTCAGGCAGTGTCCTGTCAGGGGCACAGTCAGATGCGCAGTCAGGGGCACAGTTAGTTGCGCAGTCAGGCAGTGTGCTGTCAGGGGCACAGTTAGTTGCGCAGTCAGGCAGTGTGCTGTCAGGGGCACAGTCAGATGCGCAGTCAGGCAGTGTGCTGTCAGGGGCACAGTCAGATGCGCAGTCAGGCAGTGTGCTGTCAGGGGCACAGTCAGATGCGCAGTCAGGGGCACAGTTAGTTGCGCAGTCAGGCAGTGTCCTGTCAGGGGCACAGTCAGATGCGCAGTCAGGGGCACAGTTAGTTGCGCAGTCAGGCAGTGTGCTGTCAGGGCCACAGTCAGTTGCGCAGTCAGGCAGTGTGCTGTCAGGGGCACAGTCAGATGCGCAGTCAGGCAGTGTGCTGTCAGGGGCACAGTCAGATGCGCAGTCAGCGGCACAGTTAGTTGCGCAGTCAGGCAGTGTACAGTCAGGGGCACAGTTAGTTGCGCAGTCAGGCAGTGTGCTGTCAGGGGCACAGTCAGATGTGCAGTCAGGCAGTGTGCTGTCAGGGGCACAGTCAGATGCGCAGTCAGGCAGTGTGCTGTCAGGGGCACAGTCAGATGCGCAGTCAGGCAGTGTGCTGTCAGGGGCACAGTCAGATGCGCAGTCAGGCAGTGTGCTGTCAGGGGCACAGTTAGTTGCGCAGTCAGGCAGTGTGCTGTCAGGGGCACAGTCAGATGCGCAGTCAGGCAGTGTGCTGTCAGGGGCACAGCCAGATGCGCAGTCAGGCAGTGTACTGTCAGGGGCACAGTTAGTTGCGCAGTCAGGCAGTGTGCTGTCAGGGGCACAGTCAGATGCGCAGTCAGGCAGTGTGCTGTCAGGGGCACAGTCAGATGCGCAGTCAGGCAGTGTGCTGTCAGGGGCACAGTCAGATGCGCAGTCAGGCAGTGTGCTGTCAGGGGCACAGTCAGATGCGCAGTCAGGCAGTGTACAGTCAGGGGCACAGCCAGATGCGCAGTCAGGCAGTGTGCTGTCAGGGGCACAGCCAGATGCGCAGTCAGGCAGTGTGCTGTCAGGGGCACAGTTAGTTGCGCAGTCAGGCAGTGTGCTGTCAGGGGCACAGTCAGATGCGCAGTCAGGCAGTGTGCTGTCAGGGGCACAGCCAGATGCGCAGTCAGGCAGTGTACTGTCAGGGGCACAGTTAGTTGCGCAGTCAGGCAGTGTGCTGTCAGGGGCACAGTCAGATGCGCAGTCAGGCAGTGTGCTGTCAGGGGCACAGTCAGATGCGCAGTCAGGCAGTGTGCTGTCAGGGGCACAGTCAGATGCGCAGTCAGGGGCACAGTTAGTTGCGCAGTCAGGCAGTGTCCTGTCAGGGGCACAGTCAGATGCGCAGTCAGGGGCACAGTTAGTTGCGCAGTCAGGCAGTGTGCTGTCAGGGGCACAGTCAGTTGCGCAGTCAGGCAGTGTGCTGTCAGGGGCACAGTCAGATGCGCAGTCAGGCAGTGTGCTGTCAGGGGCACAGTCAGATGCGCAGTCAGCGGCACAGTTAGTTGCGCAGTCAGGCAGTGTACAGTCAGGGGCACAGTTAGTTGCGCAGTCAGGCAGTGTGCTGTCAGGGGCACAGTCAGATGTGCAGTCAGGCAGTGTGCTGTCAGGGGCACAGTTAGTTGCGCAGTCAGGGGCACAGTTAGTTGCGCAGTCAGGCAGTGTACAGTCAGGGGCACAGTTAGTTGCGCAGTCAGGCAGTGTACTGTCAGGGGCACAGTCAGATGCGCAGTCAGGCAGTGTGCGGTCAGGGGCACAGTTAGTTGCGCAGTCAGGGGCACAGTTAGTTGCGCAGTCAGGGGCACAGTTAGTTGCGCAGTCAGGCAGTGTACAGTCAGGGGCACAGTCAGATGCGCAGTCAGGCAGTGTACAGTCAGGGGCACAGTCAGATGCGCAGTCAGGCAGTGTACAGTCAGGGGCACAGTTAGTTGCGCAGTCAGGCAGTGTGCTGTCAGGGGCACAGCCAGATGTGCAGTCAGGCAGTGTGCTGTCAGGGGCACAGTTAGTTGCGCAGTCAGGCAGTGTACCATTGTCGAGGACTCAAGCACTTGACTCTCTTAATCCTCCTCCATAGACTTCGGGCACAATAGCATGCCCGTATCTGCAACAACTGCTGACTGCACTGCCCACCCCAATGGCAGTGTCGACACTTATTGTGTTGAAGGAAGCAGTAGTGGCGCTCATAAAGGTGTAAACGCCCGTAAAGGAGGTTGTGCTGGGAGTGGTGCCTTTGGTAAAGATGGTGTCGGAGGTGGTGGGGAAGGGGGAGGTATTGGAGGTGGTGGGGAGGCGGGCCAGCCTCGGCGTTGGGGGCGACCATTAGGCTCTAAATCCGCACCCAAGACGCGAATAGATAGCCGAGGAAGGAGGAGGAAGGAGGAGAAAAAAAGGGGGAATAAAAAGGAGAAGAATATGGGAAACAAGGACAGCAACATTCCTCTCCTACCTCTCGCCGCACTGAGGCGGCAGCATCTAGAGCAAGCCGTGAAGATTTACTTCGCGGGTGAGTACGAGGACCCGGGTCTGAGCGTGGCGGGAGTAGAGCGCAGCTTCGGCCCGCTGGTGAATGGGCGGCTGCAGCGCATGCTCTTCAAGGAAGCGGTTGCCGAGGTGTGTCGGGTCTGTCGATACGAAGACGCTCATAGTTCCAAGGAATTGGGTGCCGGCAGCAGTGGTGGTGGTGTCAGTGGTGGGAGCAGCAATGGGAGCAGCAGTGGTAGTGTTGGTGTCTGTGGTGAGATTGGTAACAGCAGCCAGCCTTTGCAGCAGATATACGAGACAGCGTTGGCACAGTGGGCTAATAATAGTATCTTAACCCTTCGCCAGGCCGCAGAGCGGTGTCAAATATGCCGCTACTGCTGCAAGGGACAATCAGGCTACGAGTCGCTTCACAAATATGCTTTCGGGTAAGTTCATCAAATCACTCATTGTTTCATTTTAAACGCATGTATTATCGGTGCCTATTGCATATCTGTCTAGGTCAATTGGCATCTACCATAAAGGTCCCACGGGCCGTGACTTCGCCCTGCAGCGCCTCTCTGCGTGGCTGCGTCAAGAGAAGTCCGCCCTGCTGATGCTTGAGCCCTCTGCGCTAACAATGGCACATGCCCGAGCAGCTAAAAAGCAAGCTGTACGGGTACTACCTGTACCACCTCCACTCCTTGCACCACCTTCACTACCTGCACCACCTCCACTCCCTGCACCACCACTAACTGCACCACCTCCACTCCCTGCACCACCACTAACTGCACCACCACTAACTGCACCACCTCCACTCCCTGCACCACCTCCACTCCCTGCACCTTCACCAACTGCACCACTTGCTGGACCGATGCCCGGGGTAGCCCTGCCTGCAGCATCTGGGGTGCTGAACCGAGTTGCCGCTCTTCAAGCCCCAACTTCCACACTCAATCTGCTGCCTGACACATCAGCGCTACTGCCCCCAGCTTCGGCATCTAAATTCAGTACGCTGTACAGCACATCGGGACTGCCGATATCTTCGGGAGTTGCAGCATCTTCAATGGGTACTTATGATGTTAATGGACCGCTGCTGCTCTCAGCACCGGCACCCACAATGAGTAAGCTTTGCGGCCCAACTATTGCCCAGCCGCCGCTGTCTTCAACTCCAATATCCACACTGATTGTACAGCACAGCTCAACAGCAGCGCCGCTGCCGCTACTGCAAGGCAGCTCACAGGCAATGGATCTCCTCTCCGGTGCAGCCAAAACTCTGGCCACTTTGTCCACATCATCTGCAGATACTACGTCTTTCGGAAAACCTGCAGTAAACAAAGCATCACAAGATGTCGGATATGCTATCTCTGGAGGACGGTCCAAAAACAAGAGCAAATCTGCAGGAGCACGAGATAAATGCGCTAGAAGAAGTAAAAAACAGGGCGGTGAACCCTGCAGCAAGAAGCCGAAACTGGGCGAGGGTGCTCAGGCCATCCAGGCTGAACTTCCTGTCGCTGCATCAGACTTTGTAGCTCGGAACTCCGCCGAGCAGTCTGTAGTGACCTCGCTAGCTGGGCAGCCCATAGCTATGGCCAACGGAGGTGGCCTCAATTATCCTAGCATTCTTGGGAGCCCCAGCAGCACCCTTAGTGGCGGCCTCACCGGCAGTGGCGGCCTCACCGGCAGCGGTGATATCACCGGCAGCTGTGGATTTACCGGTAGTGGTGGGGTCACCGGCAGGGGTGGTCTCATCGTTAGTGGTGGTCTCACCGGCAGGGGTGGTCTCACCGGTAGTGGTATTCCCTCTAGCAGTGGCAGCGCTCCCAGTGTAGTAGTAACAATCCACAGAGGCCAAATCACTCCGCCCCATCTCCTCCAGGCATCAGGCAACAACAGGTCGGCAGCGCTGTCTGTGGACCTAACGGCAGGCCTGCCCTGCGAGATGCAGCTCAGGGTGAAGTGCTCTACGCGGCTGGAAAAGCTGTTCCGCAAGTACTCCACATATCACGGACTGCCCACACACATCGCTGCTGCTGCCGCTTCTGCTACAGTGGCAGCCGCAGCTGCTGCCTCGAGTAACCCTGCAGTGGGTGCACACGTCCCAGTGCATCCGGTGGTCGGTGCAAGCCCCATTAACTCCATTTTGAATAGTGACCCTGGTTCTGACTACGAATTGTGCTTTATACTACGTGGGCAGTGCATATGGAGGGGCTCTCGATATACCGGTGGGGCTGCGGCAGCGGGAACCAATCCCTCAGTGGCGGCTGCTAGACTCTGCGAAGGCGACGATATTGAGGCGTTCTATCTACCGGTCGCATGAAGTGTGTGTGTGTGTGGGGGGGGGGGGGGGGAGGGGCAGTATCACCAATATCCTCATGGTGAGTATCGTTGGTATCCTCATGGTGAGTATCGTTGGTATCCTCATGGTGAGTATCGTTGGTATCCTCATGGTGAGTATCGTTGGTATCCTCATGGTGAGTATCGTTGGTATCCTCATGGTGAGTATCGTTGGTATCCTCATGGTGAGTATCGTTGGTATCCTCATGGTGAGTATCGTTGGTATCATCGTGAGTCTCGTGATTGGAAACCTTGTTGTCATCATCATCACGTCACGCTGCATAGACCGTCGTCCATGTGCTGCCGTCAATCGCTACAGGAACGATTCTATCTCATATTAGTGCTAGAATATATGCCGATCTAATAGAAGGCTGGTTGGCGGCGCTTGAAGCAGACTTTGGAGCACATCGACCAAAGCCATAATGATTGCTACAAAGCGAGCTTAATTTTACGATGATATTTAATAAAATATTCCATCACACATAAAGCAGTCTACTGGTAAGATTATGGTAGAGACATCTTCATAGTAGAATGACAGCTGCTGCGATTTACACTCTCCTTCATTTCAGCATCAAGCTGAGATTTATGTACAGTTAAGAGTTGAATCATATGAGCTATTCGACTTGCTAGTGTTTGACATAGTACTGCACGACGCAGCAGCCGTCTCCATCGCTGCTGGGGGCGACCTACCCTGCAAGGGGTTGGTTTCGGGAGGGCGTACCATCCCACAGCTTTGTGCGCACATCGAACACGGTGCGTCCCTCACACGGTTCGCCCACACTCTGTAGTGTCCAGCCATTCCTCCAGCCTTTAATTTGAAACAGCATGCAGAAAATAAGTCATTGCTGTGCAGCGCTCTTGTTGGATGAATTACTGTTTCTGCCGCCAGCATCTGGAGTGCAACGTGCGCAAGGTCCAGGAATATCTGCTCATCGCCTTCTCCTTCGCCTGTTTTATTGTCCCCAGAGCTGGCCACCCCAGGCTCATGGCTGCACGCAAAGTACATCGGGTCTAAGTCTCCGTCGTTATCAACGTCACGCAGAGATATATAGGGGGCATCAAGGTCCAGGTTGTCCTGGGCCGTGCTCCAGCTGAGCCAACGGTGAGCTTGTGTAAGTCAGTGGGTATGTTCAGCTGGTCCCCTTCCTCCATGTTGAACGTGCGATCCTTTGATAAACTACGCTCAGTAAGAAGTCCTGGATTCACAACCTGGTCTACTATCTCTCGCATCAGGAGCGTTCATACAGAGAAGTGACGCCCAGGCACAGGCCGCACCAGCTTACAGAAGTGCCAGTTGAAGTTGTCTGGATGGCGGAAGAGAATACAGACGAGCATGCCCATTTTCTTTCCACCAGAATCGCCTGTAGTAGCAACATTTGCCAGCACTTACTCATTCTGCTTGATGTCACAGTATGCTGATTCAACGGAGTCAAGGGATCCCCCACTGTAAGCTGAAATGAGGAATAGGATTGAATTTACTCCTTTCACACGTCCAGATTAACACTGATAGTTTCATCTTCCCTTCACATCACCACTTTGAACAATAGCACCAGTAGTGTAGTTGGTTGTAAAAAGCAGCATCCCGAAGGATTCCTGTGCTTGAGAAGCAGATGGCACTGGCATCCAGGTCCACCTTCGGCTTGCTTGCCAGTAAGTCCCAACCTAGACCAACCTGGATTACACCCGACTGCACCGACAATTCCTTTGCGGGTTGCAATATGCCATGCAATATGAAAGATTACAAAACTGGGAAAGCTGGGATAAAAGATATCCAAATTGCAGATACCAAAAGCTAGCTACGAAAAGTTACCTGGAATGTTCGAGAACCGTAGTTTACTCGTAGGTTGCGTTCTTTCGGCAAATCTGCAATTCAAGTATTTGGGTATCTTTTCCAGCAGTGGCACTGTAAATTCGCGTATGGCGGCTCTTTCGCACTTTCGGATCTTTTGGCTAAAAAACGGTGACGGTCGGCGACAACCGAAGGCGATAGTTATGGCGAAACGACAAAGCGAGGGCACTGAAATGCCGTTGAAATTTTGTCGTTGAAATGTCGTTTCGCCGCGACAACATTCGATGGGAGAATTATGATCGCTCGGACAAGCCCAACAACTGTACCCCCTTTGGCACAGCATTTAGTACCTTTGGTACTTTCCACCGACGATAATAAATGAAGCAAGACCGATAACAGCTCCTGGTCTTCCGGTTCAGGTTTACTCTCCGATTAAATAATCTTGCCTTAATTTTACATATGTATTATTACTTATAATACTGTTAATTACAACATCAACAAATAAAGTGCTCCAAATTTATGGAGTTGTTATTATCGTTGTGAGAAACCAGGCTTAGCTAGCCGTGACTGTTTGGCAGGACCACCGCCACCACCGCCGCCTGCATTCCTATCGCGCCCACCTGCCTGCGGGGCAGCATAATCGTGGCTGACCTTGACGGGTGCCGGTAGGTACCCACCTCCCCCTTCCTCCTGCTGCTGCCGCTCTTGCTGCCGACGCTTAGCTTCGCGCAGCTTAGAGGAAGAGGAGAGCGTCCCGCTGCCCCGGCTCTGAGCCCGCGGATGCTGTGGGTCTAAGGGGTGCGCATAGCCCCCATGCGCAGCCCCTGCCGCAGCTACTGCTCCAGCTCTACGAGATGTGCCGTCGCTCCGAGTGTCTCGCGCAGATGGAATCGCTGGCAGACTGCAAGTCTCTTCGATCATCCCTACGAGAGGAGGTGGGGCTTTTCGCTGGCCTTGCTGTCGGTGCTGTCGCTGTTGGGGAATCCCACTCTCCGACTGGGCACCGCTACGAGCAGACGCATAGGCGGAGACGTAGCTTCCCCCACCGCCACTGATTGCACTATTCACTGAGTAGCCATCGCCACCGTCGTCACCATGCCCTCCAGCTGCGGGCCTGCCCCGGGGATTGGATCCAGCCCGCCGCTTCCCGTGAGACCTCTTCTTGCTGTACACATTCAGGTACCCTGCACCCGCTCCCAGCCCTGCCATCCCCGGTGCCACATTGGAAATTACGGCCTGATCATCTTCAGAATAGGAAGGGGAAGCTCTTTCTACTCCTCCAGCTCCGTAGTATCCATTTTGAACAGCACAATTAGAAGGAGGCTGCTGTTGGTACTGTTGCTGTTGGTACTGTTGCTGTTGGTACTGTTGCTGCTGGTATTGTTGCTGCTGATTGCGGTAGTGCTGACCGTTAGGAGAGAAAACTTGCTGCTGATCTGCGCGCTGCAAAGGACTTTCACCATATCCCGCCCCCTCTGCCGCATCCATACACTGATCCCGCCTCCGCTGCCTATCCTTGTCAGCAGCGGTGGCCTTGGGTTTGCGCCGCATCTCAGGCAGCGGCTTGGGCTTCACGTCCTTGGCGCCCCAGCCGAAGGCTTTCTTCTCCTTCTCCTTGGCCACCTGCTCCTCTGACTTCTCCTTCTTGCGGACTGCGGATGCTGCTGGGCGCGCTGCAGCTGCGACTGCGGGCGACTGGTGACGGCTGCGGGGAGTCGCTTTCTCAGCCTGGCCTTCTCCCGACCCACTGCGACCCCTACCACCACCACCACCACCACCACCAAGACCCCCCACCCCCTGCACTTGATGCGCAGCTCGTAATGGAGACTGCTTCTTGCCCTGTCCTTGCTGCTGTTTTAGCCTTTGCTGCTGCTGATGTTCAAGCTCCTCGATACGACTCAGCTCCTCCATTTTCTGTCGCTGAATCTGATTCAGCTTCTCAATCTCCTCTAGCAGGATTTGCTCCTGCACTTCGGAGGCCCGCACTTGCTGTCCGCGAAGAGCAGCTCTGCCCGGCTGGTGCTGGTGATTCATAGCACCGACAGCAGGGTTGCGCTTGGGACTGTTGAGCTGCACAAGTTTTTTGAGCGGCTGCATCAGGTTCCGATGGTGCGCTTGCTGGGAGTGCACTTTGGGTTGGTGAGCGACTTGCGGGTGCTGTTGCGCGTAGGGCAAGGGAGGGACCGGCGAGGCCTGGGTGGCTGCAGCGTGCTGTTGGCTATAACCCTGCTGCTGTTGAGGCTGAAGTTGCTGCTGTTGCTGGTATCCTGCTGGAAACTGCGATTGGGGGTTTTGTTGCTGATAAAAGCCAGGCTGGTGCTGCTGAGGAGGGTTATGCATAACTGCATACTGCTGCAGCTGCTGAGGGGGCTCCGCCCCAGGTATCTGTAGGTGTGCGGGCGGAGACAGCATGCCCGCGTTGAGCCCGTCCATTGAGTACGGCGTCCCGGCTGTCTCTGCTGCCATGGCATGAGATCTTGGGGGAGATCCATACCAGCCCTGCACCGGCTGCTGCTGTGGCTGCTGCTGTGGCTGCTGCTGAGAGTACTGTTGGGGGTATTGTTGAGAATATTGTTGAGAATATTGTTGAGAATATTGTTGAGAGTATTGTTGGGGGTACTGCAGAGGAATTTGTGGAGCATGCATTTGGTGCCCTTGCTGAGGAAAATAGGGCGAGGGCTGCTGTCCCGGATATCCTTGTCCATAACCTTGCTGTACATAACCTTGCTGAGAGAAACCTTGCTGCTGTTGCTGCTGCGGCTGTCGCAGTATCTGCAACGGAGCCTCCTGGTCTTTGCTCTGTTCTCTACCCGGTGCCCCACCGCCCCCTGCCCTACTGCCTGCCCTACTGCCTGCCCTACTGCCTGCTCTACTGCCCGCCCTACTGCCCGCCCGACTACTAGAGGGAGGCTGTGCGGAGCGTGCACTGAGTGGAATATCTCCGCCCTCTGCAATTACATGGGAGCGACTATCAGGGGGGCTACCAGCCCCAGAACCGTGGGGAGGGCCCCTGACTCGAGAGGAGAGGGGGACCTCAATGTGCATGCGCTCGCTGCCCCGAGAGACCGACCTGCCGCTCAAGTCACCGCCGCTAGCTCCTCTTCCATCGGTGTGCTGCTCCGCTCTAGTATATGGGTTCTGGTCTCGTCCAGCAGCGGCGTCCTGTCTGGGAGTGCTGCCGGTGCCGTTTACTCGCCATTGCAAGGGGTGAGCCCCGAAAACCCCACCCTGTTCCTCCTCCTGCTCCACTTCTTCCTCAACCTCATCTTCCTCCTCCTCATCACGATAAGGCATCTCTCCTGGACGTTTCTGATTCCATACATCTATATCTGCATTATCCTCTCTTGCATCACGAGCAGGCACATGATGCTGTCCTGGTCGCTGCTTCAGATGACGTTCCTTCTCCCCAATGTGTTGCTGGTGCTGCTGGTGCTGTTGTTGCTGTTGTTGTTGCTGCTGATGCTGGCGCTGCTGTATACTGGGTGGGAAGTTCTTTGCGATAGATTGCTGATAGCGCTGCTGCGCCAACTCCAGCTTAGAGGGAGGCTTAGCAGCCTGCTTGGAAGAGATGCGCCGTGGACTAGGGGGTGGCTTGTCCTCCCCGTCCTCCTCTTCCTCCTCCTCTTCATCAACCTCCTCTGCTTCTGCCTGGACTTGCTGCATGCGGACAGCGCCCTTGGCTACTGGTTTGGGTGCAGGCTCCTGCTCCGGTGCTGCAGACAGCAGATCCTTCACTGATGGGAGGGTCTTCTTCTTCGTCTCAAATGCATTTGTCGGTGCAGGCTCCGGTGCTGCAGACAGCAGATCCTTCACTGATGGGAGGGTCTTCTTCTTCGTCTCAGATGCATTTGTCGGTGTAGGCGCAGGAGCAGATACAGGCGCCCTCTCGGGCTGTAGTCGGGGTATGCTGCTTTTCCCGTGTCTACTCTGCTTGCTGGTGGTCTTGCTAGTACTGTCAGTATTTGTGGTAGCAGAGCTGCCGCGCTGTGGCGGCGCAGGGGCAGGTGCAGGTTGTATATTTCGAGGCTGAGGAGCAAGACCATTTCCTTCTTCTTCGTCGTTTTCAGTATCTTCCTCCTCATCACGCTGCTTTATATACTGCTGCTGCCTCTGCTGTGGCAGATATTCCTTTCGAACGGAGTGATGTGTGTCCGAGTCATTTCTCTGCATTAGGCGTGCTCCGCTTGTGTTCAAAGCTCCGACTGCACCAGCGCTCCTGGGCATAGACCTCCCAGCAGCTTCCAGGGAATCTGCTAGTTCATCCGCGGACGCTGCACCCTCCTCGAGACCGAGGCCATTGCGGCTGACTCCGCAGTCAAGGCTATCGACTACATGAAGCTCCGCATCTGCTTCATCCTCTTCTGTTCCCTCTGAGTCCCTATGCAGCATAGAATTGGAGCCCTTGGCCTTATCACTCTGTACTGCGCGCGGCACGCTACTATTTCTCGAGCGGCCATGAGCTACACTTGAATCTGCAGCATCATGAGACAGGGCTTTTAAACATGCCCCCCGGGGTACCTGCAACGAGTCCTGCATCACATCATCACCATCATCGTCGTGACCCAAGTTCAGTTCGACTCCGTCCTCGTGTCTGTGCCGTTGCGGACTGGGCTTGTGTTGAGGCAGTCTGTCGTCACTCCATGACCGCCCTGGTGAGGGGCGATTAGAGTCATCAACGTCTTTTGTGCTGACATCTACAGTAGGAGCTGCCTTAACTTTCTTTGAATGAATTACTTTTACATATCCCCCCGGATGCTCTGAGGACTGAGATGGCCTCGAACTGTCATTACCGTTGCCGTGATAATTAAGTGAATCGCGCAACTTCTCATCACCTTCATCTATAGACTGGAGATAAGAGCCGTTTCCCCCGTGAATCAATGCTGCACTGGCCGTAGATAAAGGTGTGCTATCGTCATGAATATCTTTATATAAACCACTTTTTCCACTCGCATTACTACTCGGAACTCGCGAATAGGGTTTGCGACGAACAATTTTACCAGCGCTTTTCTTAACTGCTTGCACAACTACAACTTCACTTTCTTCCTCATCATGTGGCCGGTATTTAGCTCTGCCTTGCTGGCGTTGCTTCCGCTTACCTCTCTCATTGAGCAATTCTATTCTCGCACTTTCTTTTCTGCCAAGGTATCCTCTCCAGACTCTCTGAACATTTCGAGTTGCCTTATCTAACTGCAGATTTTGGTGCTCCATTGTGATCGCTTAGTTTCGTTTATAATACTAGCAAATGAACCAGGATTATATAAATTTCCTCACTCCGCTCTGGTTCTTGCTCTTTTCATAGCAAGTTCTTATATCAGTAATAAAATCGATACCTGCTGGGATACGAATATCGTAGTAAAATGGTAAACCGTGGGATACTGTAATTTTATAGCCCGGAATTCCGCTCCAAAAAAAGTTGTAACATTGTAACGGCGGCGATGCTTAGATGAAAGATTAATTGCTTAAATTTTAAATGAGTTTGGAAGTAAATTCCTACACGAGTACGAGCTTGGCGGCTCATTATTGTCAAAGAATTGAAGATTTTCGAGTATTGAGCACAGTGTAGAGGCACAGTATTCAATTGTTTTCATCATGGCATCGCAAAAGAAGCGGGGGCGTGAAGCCGGCCCTCGCAGCAGCCATGGGGGTGGCCCAAAGAAAGGAATTCGAAAAAGTGGGAGCTCCGTCAGTTTGCCAGTAGGCACTAAGAAAAGTGACGCAATTGACGACTCACCGCTCAAAGCTGAAGAAGAAGAAGAAGAAGAAGAAGAAGAAGAAGAACAGAAAAATATTGACGAGCATCCGCTTTCTCTAGGGCACTACCTTGTGGTCAGGTATCGTGATGGATCTGAGAGAATTGCTAAGATAATCGAACGCAGCTCGATACGGAATGATCAAGGTGTATATGCTGGCACAGAAACATGGAGATACTACATCCATTATAATGACTTTAACAGGCGAATGGATGAATGGATTCCATGTGGAAGAATTATATCTCTTCCATCAGTTGCAAATCCTTTGTGCAAGGCAAACAGCACTGGACCAGATAGCAGCGGAAATGGAAGCAGTGAACACAAGGACGGTGGTGATAGGACAGTGGAAGGCTCACTTGAGAAGCTGGCACTTCAATCAAATACAGCTTCCTCGACTTCATCGCAAGTCCTGGGTGTTCGTCCTAAAGCCCGTCGATCGCGCAGCAGTGGCGGTGGTGGGTCAGGGGGGCTTCCATCCGGGGTGGGGGGCGACGCAGAGGAAGCAGAGGCTGGTAGCAATGTGCCGACCACGGTTGCAGACATGGACCACGACGAGCACGAGGGCCTAGATGAAGCACAGCTGCTGGAGCACGAGTTGGTCACCAAGGTCAAGAATATTCAATATGTGAAGTTGGGGCGCTACAAGATGGAGTGCTGGTATTTCTCACCTTTCCCACCGGAGTACTGGTGTGACAATGGAGGCTACACGGAATGTCTATACTTCTGTGAGTTCTCCATGCGCTTTTTCCGCAGCAAGGCCGAGCTTCTGCGCTATCAGAGTAAGCCGCACTTGCCGCGGCACCCCCCAGGCAACGAGATATACCGCGATGAATCGCTCTCCATGTTCGAGCTGGATGGAGCGGTGGAGAAGATTTACTGCCAGAACCTGTGCTATTTTGCGAAGCTGTTTCTGGACCATAAAACATTATACTGGGATGTAGATCCTTTCCTCTTTTATGTGCTGTGTACAAGAGATGAACGTGGGTTTCACCCAATTGGATACTTCAGCAAAGAGAAGTAAGTTGCGTATGGTATCGTGGTATCATGGGGTTTTCCCTGTCCGCTTATGGAAGGGTACCATTCACCTTCTATCCGCTTAACCCAAGCAGTGCAGTTGCTGCTGGTTGTTACTTACTGTCATAAACTGTCGTAATTTCTTTTTCATATCGTTCCATTACTAATATCCACATGTATGCCCCTCTTTTCTCATGCCTGCAATCCCCCCCCCAACACATAAACACACGCACACCCTCCCCTTCAGGTACTCAGACATGGGCTACAACTTGGCCTGCATACTGACCTTCCCATGCGTGCAGCGCCAGGGCTATGGGCGCTTTCTCATCTCGTTCAGCTACGAGCTGTCCAAGAAGGAGGAAAAGGCGGGGTCCCCCGAAAAGCCGCTGTCTGACCTGGGCTGGGTTGGCTACCGTTCGTACTGGGCGCACGTGCTGCTCACCACCCTGCGCGATTGGGCAGCGCCACACAATAACAGCTCGCACTTACAGCAGCAGGGAAAGGGACAGGGGCAGGGGCAGAGGAAGGGTGAGCATATGATTTCTGTGATGGATCTGACGCAGGCCACATCCATTCTTCCCGAAGATGTGGTCACCACCCTGCACATGCTGGGGCTGTGGAGGAAGTGTACGGACTCGTCAAATATTCATGATTCTGAAAAAGCTATCTCCAGCAGTGCCAGTCCAACTGCTAGCAACAGTAGTGCGTTAGGAGCAACAGCATCTTCTCCAGCAGCAGCAGCAGCAGCAGAAGCGCTAGCGACAAGTACCACAGGAGCAGATTCTGAGTTCTATATCTACGCGCCGCTGCCGGTGTTGGAGGAGCTGCTGCGTAAGTATCCCGCTAGCCGCCGCAATGTGGACCCCGGCCGCCTGCACTGGGCGCCGCTCTACGTGATGGACGCACGTAAAGACAAGTGGTCCCTTCGATCTCAGAGGGAAGCCAAGGAGCCCCTGGTCATCGGCGCCTCTGAAGGGCACTCGCACGCTGGCCCTGGGGCTGGTACCGGGGCTGGCGCAGGGGCAGGTTCCGGAGCTGGTACTGGCGCTGGTGCTGATGAGCAGAAATCTGAGCTAGGAGATGGAAATATCCCTCCACGGCCTCGTGCTGGTGCCGGCAGAGGTAGGGGTAGGGTCAGTAGCAGTGGCAGCAATGGTGCTCGCGGGGGTGCAAGTGAGGGCACTGCTGTTATTTCAGGTAGCAGCGGTCTAGTTGATGGCACCTCCGCCGTAGAGATGGGCATTGGAGGCAGTAGTGGAGATAGACTGGGCCCTTCGGCTCCCAATGCTGCTTTAGTCGAAGTTAGCCAAGGAAAGAGTCCCAATATAGACAATAGCGGCATCGAGCAAGGTTTCCATCCCAGCGCCGGTGAAGCTGCTACTGGCATCCCCTCCCAGGGGGGTGTCGCCAAATCAAATGACTCATCCGTGCAATTCGCCACCTAATCATAGCGCTGGTGCTGGTGCTTATAGTGTTATGGTTGGCAACATAAAAGCGGATGTTTAATATATTCACTCTGTAGTTCCAGAACTAGTTTGTATTATAAGCCCAAGTCTAAGCAGACTGCCTTATAATAATCGCCTTTTTACATAAAAATTGCAGACCGAGTAATAGGGACTATACTGGGGGGGGGGGGGGGAGGGGGGGATCTCTTGCATTTAATGCAGACGGTCAGTTTATCCTCTAGTGTAAATTCACATCTCTACAGTACCATCTAGTACCGTATAGATGTGAATTCGATTCCACTGGCAGGTTGAACCATTAAGGCAAATGCTACTGTCCTTCAGGAAGCTAATAATTATGCCTGCCAGGCCTGAAATGGACCGCATTACTACTACGAAAGGTATAACTAGTAAGCGCAGAACATCTGATCGGCAAGGTCATTAACTACGCGAATAAACTTATAGATATAATCTATTTGCGTATACATAAGTTCTGATGCCCCGGTAGTTTAATGCCAGTTGTATCACTGATCTATGAGTATCTTTTATTGCATGCAAGAACGTGAAAGAGTAGAATATGAACTTGTGAATAAAACCTTACAAGAGGTACTGTACCTAGTAGGTAGGTAGTCCGCAGCATCCGCAAGAATATCGAGACGGTCGATTGGAATGCCGCTCAAAAGACATCCTTGCTATGATACTATCATATCATAGTGATTAACAACAGGAGCCATAAACTTTATCACTTCAAGTACTATATATCCTACGAAGTAGTATCACACGCACTGCACGTCGACCCGAGCAGGGACCATACTGCTGGAGAACTTCCCGACCGCACAATGTTTCCGAAATGGTCGGGAAGTTCTCCAGCAGTATGGTCCCTGCTCGGGTCGACGTGCAGTGCGCACTCTGCCGAGTGCCAACTTCATGGAATCTATCCCAGGAATTCCGTCAGCAGGAACTTCCACTTGAAGTCACTTCCCAGAATCAAATTCACTGCTGTCTGTGGGAATGAATCAAGTTAGAACAATCATGACAAAGAACTCAGCTAAGCATAGACCTGCTCCAATTTGGAGCGCTCCGAGCTGAATTCTGTAAGGCTTGTTTTTTGCTCTACACAGTGGTGCTCATTATTTTCGCATCATAATGCGGGCCAGCAGTGTTGTCATACTTCCTTTCGGATTTATCATCATTGCGTTTGTAATCCCATACGTGCTAACGTTAAGTAATAATGCAGCTAGGATACAATTGATGCAACAGAGAACTCTCAAGGAAACGTCAAGTCGTAAGCACAGAGAAAATCGTCGAGGCCAAGCAAAGCTGTATACCGATGTCAATGTGAAGAAGCGACTTGACAAAAGAGGTGCAGACTTAGAAGATCGATCATCTCAGTTTGGAAATGACGATAGTATCAGCAGCAAGTATCTTCTAGGAATCTTTGTACGGCGGGCGAATGCTGGGCCATGGTTTTTCCTGCGGTCCCTTGATCCATCTGCTCTTTGCACTGACAGCCCGGCGCTAAGCGTTGATCCCCATTCGGATAGTCAGATAGAGGTACTGCAGCTAGGTGGGCTCGAGGCTGCTGGGCTCCGAAGGGAATTAGATGCCCTGGTAGCTCTTCATATCTTCGGCACTGGGCTGGGCATGCCCTCGTTGGTGAATGTTGTTCGGCAAGAACTCCCGCAGCTCAAGAGAGTAAAGCCTCGTTTGATCCAATTTGGCTACAAAACTTCGTTTGACGAGCACGTTTCGATCCTGGATAGAAGTATGGTTATGATTGAAAGGTCGCTAAATGACACGGTCGGTCATTCCTCCGCACAGCCGTCTCTGGCAGCGAAGATTTCGCTGGAGGCAATACTGGCTGAAAAGGTCTCTGCTGACGACAGCAGCATTCCGCTGAGGGAGGATTTATTTGCTTCAAGCAATGTTAAATTACTTATAGACCAAATAAATACTTTTGTCGAGTATTTACTGGCTTCAAAAACAACGCCTTCAGTAATGGTGGCAGCTGATGGCAGTGCGACGTTCTCTGGCAAGGAGTGTGTTCAGGCGTCGGCTGGGGTGTTTATAGCCCCTTACGAGACTATAGAATCATATGAGAGACCTGCTCGGAGAGAATCAGGCAGAAAGGGGTCCAGCGGGAGCATCACGGAGTCTGACCGTGTGGAGGGGCCAGGAGAAGGGTTTGCGATCGCTCGGGCAGTGGAGAGGTTTTTGGGTGAGCAGCCTCAGGAGGAAGGGGCTGAGCCCCGCCCTGCTGATCCAGTGGTGCTTAAGCTTGCCCAACCTGCAAGCACCTCAGCTCCACGACTGTCGCTGGGAATCTCAGTGGCGGGCATTGCTGGTCTTATGCATACGCCATTGGATGCAGAGCTCATTGCTACGGTGGTGGCAGTGGCAGTGGCCCGGGAACTGCAAGACCGCTTTCTATCGCGCAGTACTGCCGCACAACAGCAGCAGGACAGACTCACAGCTCTTCAGCTTGATCCCCGGCCACTTGTAGATTCGGACTACCAACAAGAGGCACCAGAGGCACTTGTCAGCAGTCCAGGTAGTAGTACCAGGCAACTCTCGCCACTCAAGGCTGGCGAGCTGAGTAAGCCTCCTTTGGATGTTGTAGTCCTGACAGACTCAAGAGCCGTGTTGAAACTGACCAGGAAGGATCCTGCTCTCAGCGATCCTGCTGTAGTCCATGATGAGAGAATAGACACCAGCACTCTGGCTCTGGGCCATTCAAATCACGTTAAGCTTGAAGAAGCCTCGCCGAATAGCAATATAGATGAAATATTTGGTTCTGGGGATTCGATGCCCAATAGGCAGATATTGGGAGCACTGTTGCGGCGGTTGCTACACGGAGCACATCCCGAGGGCGCGGAAAAATTTGATGAAATAAAGGATTCAACTCCTGCAACTAGAAGTGGATCGATAGGTAGATTGGAGGCCGCAAGCGTGATAGAGATAGATCAGGCCGAAGCAGCTGGGTCGCCTACTCCTACTGTGCAAGTGAAGTGGGCGGCATCCCATCCGGAGCGGCGGGAGTTACTTTCAGACAGGTATGTACACCAACCCCCTTACATATATGTAGTTCCCCTTACATAGTTCCCCTAACATAGTTCCCCTTACATGGTTCCCCTTACATAGTACTCCATGGATAGACCGGCCCATAGCAGCTTAATGTGAATTGCTATTGCTTGTAATCTTTATGCTACCATCCTCAAACTATGTTTATAGTTTTGACTTTGTTGCGGCAACTCTCAATGTTTCTTTTACTGTCTATCTTGTCTATGTTGCCTGTACTGTCTATGCTGGTGTAGTTGGAGTGCTCGTGACCGTGCGATGTGGCTGGCTGATACCCTCGCCGCCACTGGGACTTATCCCACCACCACCATCACCACTTCAGCTTCCTCGCCTAACCTCATATCCACCACTGCCACCACCACCACTTCCGTCTTTCCATCTAGCGCAGTTCTTATCACCCAGCAAGATGGAGATGAGTCTGTGGGAATGTTCCGGGCTGGAAGCAGCGATGGGAGGGGTGGGATGGATGGTGAGACCAGCATCGGAAATCAGGTAGCTGGATTGGAGTCCGCTGCTCGCACCTACACACTACCGCAAGCTCTAGGCGTGTTACATATGGATGGACTGGATGTGTTACGTTGGTGCTGCCACAGAGGAGGCTTTAAATGAGTAGAAAGTGCAGTAGGTTTCAACAGTAACTTTATCATACCATATGGTGCATCATGGGTAGACTCTGCTGATTGCAATTCCAGTAGGAATTGAGTTGTTTGGTAGCCATAGGATGCACAGGTTTAGAATTTATCTATTTCTTTATAAGTTTCTAAAGACATTTGTTGCTTCGAAGTGTTATGTATTAGGGTAAACTAAGTACCGGTAAATTTACAGATAAATAATTCCAGAATTGTTTCTATCGAAGCGCAACTGATTTTCGGTTTCCGTTTTACATCCCGAAAATAAATCCCTTTCTCTTATGTGGTATTTAATGTGATATATCGGTATATTTATGGTCATTAATAAATTAAACAATCACTACGCTCTACTGCACCTCGTAAGGCATTCGTGAAAAAAGGCGAGAATCTGGAAAATCGGCGGAAATATCCATCCCACCGTGTACGTAAATTTATCAAAGAGGCGCTGTCATTCATATATGCTTGTTGAATAGAGAAGAAATAAATTTAAGTGATGAGTCTTTTATAAGACAGAAATATGTCGAATGGTCGTAAACGAAGGCCTGGCGTCTCATCGACTCCTGGCCGAGCAGAACCGGATGAGATTGTGGCGAATGACGATGACGAAAACATGGAAAAATACTTCGAGCTTAGGCAATCTACAGCAGCTTGTGTAGTATTTACAATCACATGCCTTTTGTTGGTATTGACATCATTCATCATCAAAGTTATATACGGTATATATCGACAACTATCAGGCGATTTACTCATATTGGGTGGATTGGTCTTATCACTGGATATCATACTTCTTACAAGTGGCTCACTTGTAATAATTGCAAAATGCCGCATTTTTTCGCCAGAATCTCCTTTCACTAAAGTATTGAAGTCCATGATGAGCTATCTTCAAGGTATTTTTGTGATAAGTATGGCACTCTACCTCTCTGTCTTGGTGAATATCCAAGTTGCTATTGGAGCTTGCGACGGATCCCACGATCTCCATGCTTTCGGGCTATTTTGTGCCCCTGGAGATGGAGGTGTCATCCCCGCAGAGACTCTCCTCGCACTGGCTTTCTTTCCAATGGTGTTCTATTTTGTTTTACGGGACACGCGTTTTGAGGCGCTAATACTGGCTTGGGGCTTGTCTGTGGCGGGAGTGGCAGCCACCTCCGCGATGCTTCCGTGGCAGGCTGTGCTGCCATCGCTCGGTGTCTACGCATTCAGCTCTTGTCTGATCTACAATCAGACTCACCGTCAAAATCTAGCCCTTTACCTACTGGATAAACACTACCGTAACGGCGCTATGCGTGTTGGTGGGGTTGACGATGGGGTCGGCGGTGGATCTGCTCGCTCACAGGTTGAGGCTGATCTGGAGACTGGGGCGGCGCTGACGCAGCAATATTCTCAACAGAACAGTGGTCAAGCAACAGAGGCAGCTACATACGCTAATGAGATGCGTCATATGATTGCAAATGTTGCACATGATCTTAAAACGGTAAGAACAGCTCACTTTTATCCAAACAATTATTAAGAGTTACTTTGACACTCTTCCCTCAAGCTAGTGTGAGGTCTGAAAGAGTGCCACCATATAAGTACCACAAGCTACGTAATTAATCATATTTTCTGACTGCTCCACTTATTATTGGATTATTAATGAATCCAGCCCCTTACATCATTTCTGAGTGGGATTGACTTTATGTCTCACCTTCTGGACGAGTGCGAAGAAGTGCTTGAGGAGCATCTGCCCGGTGGCGAGGGGCGGGCCCTGTATGAGGAGCATCTCGTCCCCATGCGCAGCTGCCTGGCGGGCGTGCACAACACCAATGCCTTCATGATCATGACGATCAACCGCTGCATCGACTACACCAAGGCCAGCAAGGGTATGAAGCTGTCCCCCAAGCCCGAGACGTTCGACCTGCAGGAGGCGCTGAAATTGCCCCTGCACGTAATGCGCAACCTGCAGCAGCGCCTGACCATCACTCTTCATGATGAGCCTATTTGCGCACTCGACAGTGCCATCTGCAGCCATATCATCACAGACAAGCAGTGGCTCCAAGAGAACCTGTTGTGCCTGCTATCTAATGCCGTCAAGTACAGCAGCAGGGGCGAGGTTGACATTTTCATCAACCTTGTCCCCGAGCGTCTCGTGCGCCTACTGTTGTTGGTGCATCCACTGCTTCCAAGCAGCAGCAGCAGCAGCAGCAGCAGCAGCGAGACAAGAGTCGGGCTCGCGGCACGGGCAGTGGCAGTCCCGAGTCCCGTATGGTGGCGCGATTGATATCGACACCGACGGGGATGCTGTCCGGAAGCAGCATGTTCGCTGCCCGCTATGCGCCCGCTCCACCTCCCCTTGCAACCCACCCCACTGCTGCAGTGCCACAGCTTATCGGCGATGAGCAAGGGCAAGAGCAAGATCACACTGCATCTGCATCTGTTGGGCGCTCCCACTCAGTTGAAATCCAGCCCTCAGACCGCGATGCTGGCTGGATTTCCACCACCGCCCCTGCTGCTAGTACTGCTGGTAGTGGTAGCGCCGCTGCGGTAGGTGGTAGTGGTGGAGACTTTATCGGAGAGACAGGTGAGGATGTGTCTCCCAGTGTGCGGCTCACAGCTCTTGGTTTGGTGCGCGTGCTGAACTTTGTCGGGTACGGCTCCGCGAGGGGCATGTCCAGCATGTCCAACAAATCCGGCAGGTCTATGCGGGGGTGCCCTGAGGGAGGATGCTCAGGCGGGCAGCAGCAGCAGAGGCAGCAGAGACACTCATCCAAGGTTTCCACGGAGTCTACCTTCTCGCTTGAAGTCGGCTCCAACCTGGAGTTCGACCAGCGCATACGCCAAACCAACTCTACCTCTGCCTCCGCCTCTGCCTCCGCCTCCGCCTCTGCCTCCGCCTCCGCCTCCACCTCCAGTGCCTCGAAGGATGACGGCAATGCTTGTGGAGGTGTGATAGTAGGTGAGGTCAATCACGTGCCATTTGCGGATGCAGATGCACTGGATGCTTTCGAGTATTCACGAGCGTCCAGTCTAGATGAGGTCTCGCCCTTTCAGCTCTTGCGCAAAAATGCACCTGCCGTTGGGAAAGGAGCTGGAGGAGGAAATGGAGCTGCTGCAAAGAAAAGCGATAATGGGAATAGCTCTGATCATAATGTAAGCCCTGCGTTCAGTGCCACCCATGGCATCACCAACACTACCCTTGACAAGACTGCAGAGGACATGGCCGGTGCTTTGGTAGATTTGGAGGCGCCACTGGAGCTGCCGGATGACCTGAGTGGTATCGAGGAAGAGAGTGAAAAGCTTGAAGACTACGCTGCCAAGTCTCCTGCTTCAGTTTATCTGCCTGGCGAGGGGAGTGGTAGTGGTATTGCTGCCACACCTAGAAGTGGTGTCAGCTTGAAAGTGGTCCCGACAGGCGAGGATCTTTCTGCCGCCCCCATCAGCACAGCCACCGCACCTCATATGAGTGACTCTGCCGCCCCCATCAACACAGCCACTGCACCTCATATGAGTGACGCTGGCGTTGAAGCTGGTAGTGCGCACACACCCCGAGACAGCAAGGACGAGCAACAGGTGCTGCTGGTTGAGGTGCAGGACACTGGCATCGGCTTGTCAGCTGAAGCCATGGACAACCTATTCAATCCGTTCAGACAAGCGCAGCGTCTGGCAGGCGGCACAGGACTGGGGCTTTACAGTCTGGCCAAGCGCATGGATGCTCTGGGTGGCCACTACGGTGTTAAGAAGCGCCCTGACGGCAAACAGGGCAGTGTGTTCTGGTTCGCTGTGCCCTACCGCCCTGACCAAGTCAGCGCGCTGATGAACCTCCGCACTAGGAAGCACCAGCATCGCCACCACGTAGATAAAGGCACCACTGTGACATCGACAACTCGCAGGGCCTCTAGCCCGAAGAGAACCATGCCGCCACGTCCCAGTTCTCGACAGGATGCTCCCGCTGGCAGTAGTGCTGCTGGGCATAGGTGCAAGCTGGGAGTGGTAGAGGCTGATAGCCGGGGCTTCTGGTGCAGCAGCAGCGGTAGCGGCAGCGGGTCTTCACATGGGTCGCCCATTCGCCCTTCACCAGGAGTAGCCAGCGTGGCAGGCGTGGTAAGTGTGAAGCCCATCCGCTTTCTGCAAGCCGGTGAGAAGCGATCGTCGCGCAGCTCTGACTCGTCTTTCCAGTCTTTCTGCAGCGCCGATGGGGGCACTGGGGGCATTAGTGGGGGTGGTATGGGACAGCCCTCCCCTTCACGGCTGAGCATCTTGCTGGCAGATGACTCCATTGCGATCGTGAAAATGACCAGCATGATGCTACGTCGCCAGGGTCACCGCGTCACATCCGCTGAGAACGGCGTGGAGGCACTGGAGATGCTGCTGGAGCACTACCGCCTCCGCTCTCAGCAGTCCTCCACAGCAACAGCTGTGACAGGTGCAGCTGCTCTCAGCATCTCGCCTGCCTTCGACGTGGTACTGATGGACCTACAGATGCCCGTGATGGATGGCCTGGAGGCGGTGCGCAGGCTGCGGGCTGAGGAAGCCAGGCTGGCCAGAAACTCCGCCATAGTGATTGTGCGCCAGTTGGTGGTGGGGTGCTCAGCCAACTCCGACGCTGAGACCAGGCAGGAGGCGCTGCTGGCTGGCGTGGATGCCTTCATGGCCAAGCCTTTCACCATGGAGACTTTCTCCGACATCTTGTGGCAACTCAAGAACAACACAGCAGACAAGCATTCCCTTTAGACTTGGTAGCCCATTGCAAGTCTGCTGGGGTTTCTCTTTTCTATTTGGAAATAGTTAGATCGAATCTACTAGATAGTGTGTATGAATAGGACCGCCGACCAATTAACTCCCTTGCTCAATCCAGTGCTGGACGAAATTGGCATGTTATGCGTCCATCCCTCGGGAACTTTCACCCGCGGAGCATTCATTCCAGCATTTTCCTCCTTCCATGTGTGTTTTCCTCTTTCCATTTTCCTTTCCCTTGAGCGGTGCAGATTATATCATATGGGACTAGCCCTCTTCTGCGCCGCGCCTTGGACAATTGTTCACACCAGTACCACTCGTATTCGTGCCAAATCCTGTTGTGTGTGGTGTATATTGTATTATTATTATTATTATTATTATTATTATTATTATTTTATTCTTTCCCTTCTTTTCATGAAGGGTTCGAATATTATCATAGTGCCAATGGTAGTACCGATGCACCGCGGAGCATCCTGCTGCTGTGGAGTATCGTTATCTTCAGGCAAATTTCCGCCAGGTTTTCTTTCTGTTTTTATCTATGATACGTGATACAAGTTAACGTTATACATGAGTTAACCCCATAACTGGTTTGATATTATGGCCGTTCGTTGAATGCACAGAACCAATAATAGATTACTTCCAGCTCAGCTGCTCTGTAGAATCACCATTTTCCACACATAAAAGGAGTTCTTTTTATACAATAAACAGACTACAGCGCCTAGAAAACAATTGAAGGATCAATGTATTGCTCGACAGCTACATTAAGTGTCAAAGATATGCAGCAAATCGTGGATTTTGTTGCTGCTATAAAATTAACGCTTCAGTCGGGGTGGAATTACAACAGATCCATTGATCGACGCCATGTTTGCGGTCACGAGATAGAAATGGCACTACTATGAAATCATAGGAATTGTTACATGGATAGCAAGCGTCGCGCGCGCTCGAAATCTGTCTTGGCAGGTCGGTACGCCGTGTACTCCTTCTTCGCCCCGCTGCTCGCCCCCGCACCTGTACCCGTGTCTGCACCTCGACGGGGGCCTGCATTAGTGCTGCTACCACCACCGCCACCTCCACCACCTCCACTACCTTCACTGTAGCGCTCTCGCGAAGGTGTTCGTGACCGGCTGACACCTCCTCCCCCTCCACCACCTCCTCCACCACCACCTGCTGCACCCGCGCCTGTTGCTTGAGGTTTGGAGGACCCACCACCATACCTGTCATTGTAGCTACCGGGCCTGGGCCTTGCAGAGGGAAGGTCGGCGCTGGCACTTGCGTTGTGGTGGTAGCGACTGCTAGAGGATGCAGGGTAAGTCGTGGATGTCGTGGGTGCAGGCGCCGGGCGTGGCGATGCACGCCTGCCCAGGCGGTCATCCATCTGTGAGCCACTGCTTCCACCGCCTCCACCCTCGCGCAGGATGCGGTCCCGCAGCTGCTGGTCTCTCTCGGCCTTACGCTCCGCCCTGCGCCGCTGCAGCTCTGCGCGCTCCGCCTCACTCACCTCATGCGCCTGTCCATAGTGAGACTGGGACCGCACCGCTGACGCTGGCTGGCTATAAGGTGCCGACGCGCCCTGCTTTCTGGCACTACTATAGTACGGGGTCTGTTGCTGCTGCTGTGGGACATACGGTTTCTTCTCCTCTTCGTGCTCAAAATCATCCTCGTAAGCTTCCCCTTCGTCCCCTTCCACCGCTTCTTCGTCATCACCGTACAAATCTGTGCCGCGGTGGCTGCTATGAAGACTGGTCGCGTCGTTATCTCCGCCCAGACTTGCACCAGGGGAGTGCGTTCCGTAAGCACCGCTGTCGTCGTTGTCTTCGTCTAGCCCGCCGCCGCTGACACCACTCGCACCCCTGCTGCTGGAGTGGGCAGTATGTGCGGAGTGAGTAACGCCACGATCATCGTAATTTTGGTGGAAGGGCGCAGAGCTCGTCGAGTGCACGGAGTGGGCAGATTGAACAGAGTGGACAGAGTGCAAGGACCGGGTGTCCACGTCGTCTCGAAGGTGCCCTCTGTGCTGATCAGCTGTGGGTAGAGGTGGGGCCGAGGGCGAGGCACCAGCTACGGGAGAGGCCCCTCTGCTGGAGGCCAGTCCCCTCCTCTCCCCAACTACCATGCTCTCACGCAATGCGCTGCTGGGGGGCACCTGAGGGGGCTGGAAGGGTGCCAGCATCTCGTTGAGGGAGAACCTGCCGCGACCGTCCTCCGCAGGGGTGCTACTGCCCACACCTCCAGCAACTCCTGCGCCACCAGTGCTGTCCGGGTTATACCGACTATTCGCACTGCTGCCTCTACTATTATAGTAGTTGTTGTTTGTCTGGAAACTGTTGCTGTTGCTGGCTGGTGTATGGTGAGGACCTCCTGCGCCGGTGCCGAGCTGTGACTGGTTTCCCGCTCTTCCGCTGCGGTAAGTATGCAGCTCGGCCTGCATGGTGGAGTGGTAGACGTCGATGCCGCGATACACCGACAGTTCCTGCGTCGCCACGCGCAGGCGCTCCTCCACCAGACCCAGCTGCACCTTCAGCAGCGCGTTCTTTTCCCGTTCCTTGTTGAGCTCACTCTGCGCCTGACGCACTAGCTTATCCTTCAGGGTCTTCTCCTTCTCGATACCCTGCCACTCCGTCACTGTGTGCTCCAGGTCGCGGCGCAGCTCCTGTAGTTGAGACTCTGCCCGGCTGCTCTCCCTCTGCGCCAGCTCCCGCCGCAGTCGATCGCGCTCCGCCACAACGGTCTCCAGCTCTGCTTTGCTTCGCGTGGCGTCGTCGTGCAGTTGCGAGAAGCCCTGGCGGTGTATGTCCACTTTGTCTTTGAGCGCGTCATGCTCACGCTGCAGAATGGCTTTCTGGTGCTTTAGTGCCTCTAGTTCAAGAGCCACCTCCTTGGAGCTGCTGGAGGAGGTGGCCTTGAGTGCACTCAGCTTGGAGGCCAGGCTGGCGTTCTCTGCACGCAGGGAGTCAACCTCGGCCAGCTTGATACGCAGGTCCTGGATGGTGAACTCGTGCTCGTGCACGGTGCGCTTGGAGCGCTCCCCTTCAATCACTGCTAGGTCGTGCCTCTGCTTGAGGTCCTCGATCTGGGCCTGCGCTTAATACGAAGCGGTGGGGATCAATCATGTAAGGTAGAAATAGCAAATGGTCAAAATGGGATAGTTATTATATATCATAATCAGTTTTGGATGAAACCAACAAAACTGTCTATTTGTCTGTTCAACTACCTACCTACCTACCTACCCACCTACCTACCTACCTACCTACCTACCCACCTACCTACCTACCTACCTACCTACCTACCTCGAGTAATTGATAGCGAGGTGTTCCGCAGTCTTCTTGTCGGCAGCAATCTTTGCGGAATGAAAGGTCTTCATCTTGTCCCGCAGGCTCTGCACCTCCTCGCGCAACCGCTGCGCCTCGCCGCGCGCAGACAGCAGCTCAGACTCGGCGCGGTGCAGGTCGTGCAGGATGTTGTGCTTCTCGTGAGAGAACTTCATACTGCGCTCCAGGGCCTCTGATGCGGATAGTGCAGCGCTGTGAAAGGACAGAGGTGAGGGATGTGAGATAGTTTCAGAAAGCACATGAGAACGACATCAGAGGGAGGGGATGTGAGATAAGGTCAAACAGGATGGGTTTATACTCTAATGATGAACAGCTTAACTCAGCCTAATCTAAACAGCTGGCTCTGTATCATACCACAACACAGCTACTACTTATCCTGCTACTAATATTTTAACGATGGAGAAAATCAAGAACGTCAACTCGACTCGTTTCCCGCATAGTTCACTCTTATTCTTCTTACCTCTGACTCTCCACAGAAACATGCCGCGCCATCTCCTTGTACATTTGAATCTCCTCCTCCAACTGCTCCACACGGGCGGCGTTGCGCAGCGCCTCTTCGCAGCGGCGACTGGTCTCGTGGTACTTGTTGTTCATGCGGTCCAGCTCGGCGCGCAGGTCGTGGATGATGCCCTCGTAGACGGAGCGGCCCTGCTGCTCCCGGTCCATCACCGCGCGCGGCGCCATCGTGCCCGCCTCCTCCTCCACGTCGCGCTTGATCAACTGCCTCCGCACATCATTAAGCTGCGCGCGCAGAATCTCCATCTCCATGACCATGCCCTGCATGCCTGCAGCCTGCTCTACAGCTGCCTCTGACTCGCGCAGCTTCTCCTTCGCAGCCGAGAATTCAGCTTGCAAGTCTGCCAGGGAAGTCTTCAGCTCAGTGACCTGCTCCTCTAGAGAAGAGCTGTAGGAGAGTGCCTTCTCATGCGCCTCCCGCAGCTCCCGCACCTGCCTGTCTAGGAAGTCACGCCCCCGAGCTGCTGCCTCGGCGCGCTCCCGGGCAGCCTCACCAGCGTCCACCTCCGCTTGCACGCGCCCCAGGATGTTCTCCTTGTCCTGCTCCAGATCTGCATTCTCTTTGCGCAGGTGCTCGTGCATTACCCGCAGCTTCTCGGCTTCTTCATCGAGCTCGGCAATGGTGGATACTTTCTCGGCTAGCACACGGTTGAGCTCGCGCGCTTGGTCGGTCAGTGCCGAGTTCGCCTGCAGTGCGTGCTCGAGCTCCACGCGCAACTCCTCGTTGGAGTGCTTCGTCTGGTTGTAGCTTGTCTCCATCACTTCTGCCATCTGTAGCTGAGATTTAAGTTCTTCGTTGATGGCTGCTTGCTGAGCAAGAAGGGAGTGCACTTCTACCTTCTCGTGCTCCGCCTGCAGCTGCGACTTGCGGATCTGCTGAATGTCGCTCTTCAGGTTTGCAATGAGCTCATCCTTCGCAGAAGTTCTGTTTTCAAAGCTTTCTATTTTTACACTCATTGCAGCGATCAGCGATTCCTTTTCTTTTAACGATTCTCTGATATTGTCATTTTCACTTTGTAGCTGCAGCTTTTCGGTGTTCACCCTACCTACTTCCTCGTTCTTGGCGTCCAGGTCCTCCTGCACAGCAACCTGCTCCCTGCGCAACTCATCCAATTCTTTCCGTAAGTTCTCATTTTCTTCTTGAGCAGTATTGAGATGCTCCCTAAACTCATTGGTCTCTTCTAGTTGCTGATCAACAGCTTGCTTAAGCGATTCTATTTCAACTCTCAAGCGGGCTCGGTCCTGTAACGCGTTATTAGCTTTCTGTCGCTCCAAGCGGAGTTCCTCGGATATTCTCTCGATACCTTTTAATGGAGAGTTCATTGCAATAACTTATGAGAAGTTATTATTTCATTTCATTAGCTTCACGCATCACTCAAATGCAGAACAGAGTGTTGTATTGAATGATGTCTCTCGAGTAGGCCAAGATAGGTGAGCAGCACAAGAACTTATTCAAAACTACGACTCATGTGAATTTAGGATGTGAGTAGTGGCATTTGCTGTTTACAGCCTAGTGCTCTACTCACACGATTGCCTTTACAGATTATCATATCGACGATAAAGAGTCCTGAGATGAGACCACATAAATCTTATTCCGGGTCGCTTGCATTTCCAGCATATCTTTTTCGTTTCTGTAACGGGTAATTTACAGGTGACTATAAACCACCACATACATTAGTTTTTATACATACTTTATAATATTATAATAAGTTTTTATTATTAAATGTTAACTCGCAGGCCAGGAGTGGATGTACAGCACTGTAATGTACTGTAAGCTTACAGCTGCTGGAAATGCATTTACTGATTGACATGCGCTCCCATCATAATATGATGGGAGTGCATGTCAGTAATATTATTATGAATATGAGAAAGTGCTCACATTCTCGCATGCAATATCATTTCTGTGCATTGTTTTTATGGCTCTCACTACAGTAGGTCATAAGCATTGAAGTAATGAGGTCATCGCGTTCTTCTTCGTCATCCAGAAGGCGGAGTAAGAAGAGAAAATTTTCATCAGCTCTGCAGAACGGTGGTGATTGCACCACCGAGCATGTGGATACATCTATATATGATAAAAGTGGTTCTATGCCCGTTGTAGACCTGTATCAGTTTACCACTTGCAGTGTTTGCGGTGGTCGTGATGACGAAGATCTCATACTCCTGTGCGATGGGCCGGGATGCAACAACGAAACGCACATGTATTGCTGCAACCCCCCTCTCACTGAGGTTCCCGATGGTGATTGGTATTGCGGTGTCTGTGATCCAAGTGGAACGACTCTTCGGTTACGACAATACTTCCGAGATTTCGATGAGAGCACTCGGCGTCTTCGGCCAAATCCTAATGCAGATAACGCTGCTGGACTATACCGAGAGTTTTCGCGGTATCTCCAACAACGATTCATTCCATTTGAAAAATGGAGACCTTATATGGATGTAAAACTCTTCGATGCCGAGTTTGATTCTTCTTCTCCTGATTTAGTGGGTTGCTCGGTACGTGTGTTCAATTTGATTGATGGACAGTATCACACCGGCCGCATACTGCTGCGTCACTGCGAAGGGGCGGCGCGGGCCAATGGCCGGCTGCAGCAATGGCTTCACTTAGTGCAATTCAAAAGGTAAGACCAGTTGTAAATTATCCAATACATGAAATTCCTCGGTTGTATGTGCTGCTATTATCCATTATTTATTACTTTTTGGACCACCATCTTCGCACCACCATTTGATGCTAACACTTTAACCCACCCACCTAGTGGAGGAGACGGTCGCAACGAGCCGCTGCTAGTCTGGATGTGCTTAGAAGAACATGCATGCATAGTTGGCGGTGAAGTGCAGTGGGTGCGCTCGCCTGACTATCCTTGGTGGCCGGCGCAGGCGTGCTTTCAGTCCGGTCCGGAGCTCGCTTTGAAAGCGTCTGATCCCGACAGTCGAGGACAGCAGAGGCGGGTTGAGACGAGCAGCAGCACAGAGGATGGCGCCACACATGGAGATGATGATTCAGATCAGGGTCTATCACTGTATTTCTTCTTCGGTGATGAGAGCTTTTCTCTGGTCCCCACACCTACTCCCGAGAGCAGTAGTAGCAGCAGCAATAACAATAGTAACAACAGCAGCAGTAAGTATGTTGCGCCTTTCTACCAGAAGTCGCGCGAATCGAGGATCTACTCCGGAAAGGTCAGATATATGCCGAAGCTGTTCTGGCCAGCTCCTGTACCTGGAGTCAATCTTATCTCACCTTCCGCCTCCCTCTACATTTGTTGATTGGTGGTACAACTTTCCTTTACTGCCTGGAGTCGATCTTATCCCACCTTCCGTCTCCCTCTACATTTGTTGATTGGTGGTACAACTTTCCTTCATTGCCTGCAGTCAATCTTATCCCACCTTCCGCCTCCCTCTACATTTGTTGATAGGTGGTACAACTTTCCTTCATTGCCTGCAGTCAATCTTATCCCACCTTCCGCCTCCCTCTACATTAGTTGATTGGTGGTACAACTTTCCTTCATTGTAGATATGTGACCCTACACACTCTTTCTTTCTTTCTCTCTCTCTCTCTCTCCCCCCCCCCCCCCCCCCCTCCTTATAACCCCTTGTTTGTTGATTGTTCTCACGACAATGCTCTTTTCTCTTTTTCTCTCTCTTTCTCTCTCTTTCTCTCTCACTCCCCCCCCCCCGCAGCGCATGAACACAGCTTACGCACTGGCCTGTGTCGAGCGCGAGGAAATGCTGCAGGCGCGCCGATGCAGCCAACTCATCCTGGCCTCGATCCCGATGGGCTCTGATCTGCAGACTCTGCTGGATGGTGCTTCTG
>CAXIWF010001535.1:0-15010 GCA_964036045.1 Eutreptiella sp. 'Long Island Sound 2002' | reverse complement strand
CCGTTTGGCAGGCTGGGCTCTCCCAAAAGACTTCCCAGTTTAGCAGAGCCAGCCAGCCGTTTGGCGGGCTGGGCGCTACCAAAAAGTTCCCACAATCTAGTCCTTCATTACACAGGAGCAAAAGAGATCAGAACACGGAAGAGGGCGATGATAGTGGATAGTGCGAAAAATCCCAAGACTCAGCGGGGACGGGATTTCTCAAATGCCGGCCCTGCGTTAGCGAAAAGAGTTGGGAGCCAGAAGCTGGCAGAGGGAAGAGACCGCCTTCGGCGGATATGTTGAAGGTAGAAAACATTAGAAGCTGGGACCCGCATAGGGAGTTTGACAGTACCCAACTCACCACCTTCGTGATACAGTGAATTACCCTGCTAGTTTTTTTTCTTTTTTTCTTGTTGCTTACCTATCAGTCCCGGGGTAATATAGTAGTAGCCTAGTAGACCTATGTCTTCTATTCTTACATCATTCTTAGTGCCTCCCTATCAGTCCCGGACCGATATAAGAGTCCGAAATTTAACAGTGAGCTAGAGTTCTGCCTTTATTCCGCGCAGACCAGCCCGCCGTAGGCGGGGCTGGGCTCTGCAAAAAAGTCCCCTGATTCCAGACCAGCATGCCGTTTGGCAGGCTGGGCTCTCCCAAAAACTTCCCAGTTTACAGACCAGCCAGCCGTTTGGCGGGCTGGGCGCTACCAAAAAGTTCCCACAATCTAGTCCTTCATTACACAGGAGCAAAAGAGATCAGAACACGGAAGAGGGCGATGATAGTGGATAGTGCGAAAAATCCCAAGACTCAGCGGGGACGGGATTTCTCAAATGCCGGCCCTGCGTTAGCGAAAAGAGTTGGGAGCCAGAAGCTGGCAGAGGGAAGAGACCGCCTTCGGCGGATATGTTGAAGGTAGAAAACATTAGAAGCTGGGACCCGCATAGGGAGTTTGACAGTACCCAACTCACCACCTTCGTGATACAGTGAATTACCCTGCTAGTTTTTTTTCTTTTTTTCTTGTTGCTTACCTATCAGTCCCGGGGTAATATAGTAGTAGCCTAGTAGACCTATGTCTTCTATTCTTACATCATTCTTAGTGCCTCCCTATCAGTCCCGGACCGATATAAGAGTCCGAAATTTAACAGTGAGCTAGAGTTCTGCCTTTATTCCGCGCAGACCAGCCCGCCGTAGGCGGGGCTGGGCTCTGCAAAAAAGTCCCCTGATTCCAGACCAGCATGCCGTTTGGCAGGCTGGGCTCTCCCAAAAACTTCCCAGTTTACAGACCAGCCAGCCGTTTGGCGGGCTGGGCGCTACCAAAAAGTTCCCACAATCTAGTCCTTCATTACACAGGAGCAAAAGAGATCAGAACACGGAAGAGGGCGATGATAGTGGATAGTGCGAAAAATCCCAAGACTCAGCGGGGACGGGATTTCTCAAATGCCGGCCCTGCGTTAGCGAAAAGAGTTGGGAGCCAGAAGCTGGCAGAGGGAAGAGACCGCCTTCGGCGGATATGTTGAAGGTAGAAAACATTAGAAGCTGGGACCCGCATAGGGAGTTTGACAGTACCCAACTCACCACCTTCGTGATACAGTGAATTACCCTGCTAGTTTTTTTTCTTTTTTTCTTGTTGCTTACCTATCAGTCCCGGGGTAATATAGTAGTAGCCTAGTAGACCTATGTCTTCTATTCTTACATCATTCTTAGTGCCTCCCTATCAGTCCCGGACCGATATAAGAGTCCGAAATTTAACAGTGAGCTAGAGTTCTGCCTTTATTCCGCGCAGACCAGCCCGCCGTAGGCGGGGCTGGGCTCTGCAAAAAAGTCCCCTGATTCCAGACCAGCATGCCGTTTGGCAGGCTGGGCTCTCCCAAAAACTTCCCAGTTTACAGACCAGCCAGCCGTTTGGCGGGCTGGGCGCTACCAAAAAGTTCCCACAATCTAGTCCTTCATTACACAGGAGCAAAAGAGATCAGAACACGGAAGAGGGCGATGATAGTGGATAGTGCGAAAAATCCCAAGACTCAGCGGGGACGGGATTTCTCAAATGCCGGCCCTGCGTTAGCGAAAAGAGTTGGGAGCCAGAAGCTGGCAGAGGGAAGAGACCGCCTTCGGCGGATATGTTGAAGGTAGAAAACATTAGAAGCTGGGACCCGCATAGGGAGTTTGACAGTACCCAACTCACCACCTTCGTGATACAGTGAATTACCCTGCTAGTTTTTTTTCTTTTTTTCTTGTTGCTTACCTATCAGTCCCGGGGTAATATAGTAGTAGCCTAGTAGACCTATGTCTTCTATTCTTACATCATTCTTAGTGCCTCCCTATCAGTCCCGGACCGATATAAGAGTCCGAAATTTAACAGTGAGCTAGAGTTCTGCCTTTATTCCGCGCAGACCAGCCCGCCGTAGGCGGGGCTGGGCTCTGCAAAAAAGTCCCCTGATTCCAGACCAGCATGCCGTTTGGCAGGCTGGGCTCTCCCAAAAACTTCCCAGTTTACAGACCAGCCAGCCGTTTGGCGGGCTGGGCGCTACCAAAAAGTTCCCACAATCTAGTCCTTCATTACACAGGAGCAAAAGAGATCAGAACACGGAAGAGGGCGATGATAGTGGATAGTGCGAAAAATCCCAAGACTCAGCGGGGACGGGATTTCTCAAATGCCGGCCCTGCGTTAGCGAAAAGAGTTGGGAGCCAGAAGCTGGCAGAGGGAAGAGACCGCCTTCGGCGGATATGTTGAAGGTAGAAAACATTAGAAGCTGGGACCCGCATAGGGAGTTTGACAGTACCCAACTCACCACCTTCGTGATACAGTGAATTACCCTGCTAGTTTTTTTTCTTTTTTTCTTGTTGCTTACCTATCAGTCCCGGGGTAATATAGTAGTAGCCTAGTAGACCTATGTCTTCTATTCTTACATCATTCTTAGTGCCTCCCTATCAGTCCCGGACCGATATAAGAGTCCGAAATTTAACAGTGAGCTAGAGTTCTGCCTTTATTCCGCGCAGACCAGCCCGCCGTAGGCGGGGCTGGGCTCTGCAAAAAAGTCCCCTGATTCCAGACCAGCATGCCGTTTGGCAGGCTGGGCTCTCCCAAAAACTTCCCAGTTTACAGACCAGCCAGCCGTTTGGCGGGCTGGGCGCTACCAAAAAGTTCCCACAATCTAGTCCTTCATTACACAGGAGCAAAAGAGATCAGAACACGGAAGAGGGCGATGATAGTGGATAGTGCGAAAAATCCCAAGACTCAGCGGGGACGGGATTTCTCAAATGCCGGCCCTGCGTTAGCGAAAAGAGTTGGGAGCCAGAAGCTGGCAGAGGGAAGAGACCGCCTTCGGCGGATATGTTGAAGGTAGAAAACATTAGAAGCTGGGACCCGCATAGGGAGTTTGACAGTACCCAACTCACCACCTTCGTGATACAGTGAATTACCCTGCTAGTTTTTTTTCTTTTTTTCTTGTTGCTTACCTATCAGTCCCGGGGTAATATAGTAGTAGCCTAGTAGACCTATGTCTTCTATTCTTACATCATTCTTAGTGCCTCCCTATCAGTCCCGGACCGATATAAGAGTCCGAAATTTAACAGTGAGCTAGAGTTCTGCCTTTATTCCGCGCAGACCAGCCCGCCGTAGGCGGGGCTGGGCTCTGCAAAAAAGTCCCCTGATTCCAGACCAGCATGCCGTTTGGCAGGCTGGGCTCTCCCAAAAACTTCCCAGTTTACAGACCAGCCAGCCGTTTGGCGGGCTGGGCGCTACCAAAAAGTTCCCACAATCTAGTCCTTCATTACACAGGAGCAAAAGAGATCAGAACACGGAAGAGGGCGATGATAGTGGATAGTGCGAAAAATCCCAAGACTCAGCGGGGACGGGATTTCTCAAATGCCGGCCCTGCGTTAGCGAAAAGAGTTGGGAGCCAGAAGCTGGCAGAGGGAAGAGACCGCCTTCGGCGGATATGTTGAAGGTAGAAAACATTAGAAGCTGGGACCCGCATAGGGAGTTTGACAGTACCCAACTCACCACCTTCGTGATACAGTGAATTACCCTGCTAGTTTTTTTTCTTTTTTTCTTGTTGCTTACCTATCAGTCCCGGGGTAATATAGTAGTAGCCTAGTAGACCTATGTCTTCTATTCTTACATCATTCTTAGTGCCTCCCTATCAGTCCCGGACCGATATAAGAGTCCGAAATTTAACAGTGAGCTAGAGTTCTGCCTTTATTCCGCGCAGACCAGCCCGCCGTAGGCGGGGCTGGGCTCTGCAAAAAAGTCCCCTGATTCCAGACCAGCATGCCGTTTGGCAGGCTGGGCTCTCCCAAAAACTTCCCAGTTTACAGACCAGCCAGCCGTTTGGCGGGCTGGGCGCTACCAAAAAGTTCCCACAATCTAGTCCTTCATTACACAGGAGCAAAAGAGATCAGAACACGGAAGAGGGCGATGATAGTGGATAGTGCGAAAAATCCCAAGACTCAGCGGGGACGGGATTTCTCAAATGCCGGCCCTGCGTTAGCGAAAAGAGTTGGGAGCCAGAAGCTGGCAGAGGGAAGAGACCGCCTTCGGCGGATATGTTGAAGGTAGAAAACATTAGAAGCTGGGACCCGCATAGGGAGTTTGACAGTACCCAACTCACCACCTTCGTGATACAGTGAATTACCCTGCTAGTTTTTTTTCTTTTTTTCTTGTTGCTTACCTATCAGTCCCGGGGTAATATAGTAGTAGCCTAGTAGACCTATGTCTTCTATTCTTACATCATTCTTAGTGCCTCCCTATCAGTCCCGGACCGATATAAGAGTCCGAAATTTAACAGTGAGCTAGAGTTCTGCCTTTATTCCGCGCAGACCAGCCCGCCGTAGGCGGGGCTGGGCTCTGCAAAAAAGTCCCCTGATTCCAGACCAGCATGCCGTTTGGCAGGCTGGGCTCTCCCAAAAACTTCCCAGTTTACAGACCAGCCAGCCGTTTGGCGGGCTGGGCGCTACCAAAAAGTTCCCACAATCTAGTCCTTCATTACACAGGAGCAAAAGAGATCAGAACACGGAAGAGGGCGATGATAGTGGATAGTGCGAAAAATCCCAAGACTCAGCGGGGACGGGATTTCTCAAATGCCGGCCCTGCGTTAGCGAAAAGAGTTGGGAGCCAGAAGCTGGCAGAGGGAAGAGACCGCCTTCGGCGGATATGTTGAAGGTAGAAAACATTAGAAGCTGGGACCCGCATAGGGAGTTTGACAGTACCCAACTCACCACCTTCGTGATACAGTGAATTACCCTGCTAGTTTTTTTTCTTTTTTTCTTGTTGCTTACCTATCAGTCCCGGGGTAATATAGTAGTAGCCTAGTAGACCTATGTCTTCTATTCTTACATCATTCTTAGTGCCTCCCTATCAGTCCCGGACCGATATAAGAGTCCGAAATTTAACAGTGAGCTAGAGTTCTGCCTTTATTCCGCGCAGACCAGCCCGCCGTAGGCGGGGCTGGGCTCTGCAAAAAAGTCCCCTGATTCCAGACCAGCATGCCGTTTGGCAGGCTGGGCTCTCCCAAAAACTTCCCAGTTTACAGACCAGCCAGCCGTTTGGCGGGCTGGGCGCTACCAAAAAGTTCCCACAATCTAGTCCTTCATTACACAGGAGCAAAAGAGATCAGAACACGGAAGAGGGCGATGATAGTGGATAGTGCGAAAAATCCCAAGACTCAGCGGGGACGGGATTTCTCAAATGCCGGCCCTGCGTTAGCGAAAAGAGTTGGGAGCCAGAAGCTGGCAGAGGGAAGAGACCGCCTTCGGCGGATATGTTGAAGGTAGAAAACATTAGAAGCTGGGACCCGCATAGGGAGTTTGACAGTACCCAACTCACCACCTTCGTGATACAGTGAATTACCCTGCTAGTTTTTTTTCTTTTTTTCTTGTTGCTTACCTATCAGTCCCGGGGTAATATAGTAGTAGCCTAGTAGACCTATGTCTTCTATTCTTACATCATTCTTAGTGCCTCCCTATCAGTCCCGGACCGATATAAGAGTCCGAAATTTAACAGTGAGCTAGAGTTCTGCCTTTATTCCGCGCAGACCAGCCCGCCGTAGGCGGGGCTGGGCTCTGCAAAAAAGTCCCCTGATTCCAGACCAGCATGCCGTTTGGCAGGCTGGGCTCTCCCAAAAACTTCCCAGTTTACAGACCAGCCAGCCGTTTGGCGGGCTGGGCGCTACCAAAAAGTTCCCACAATCTAGTCCTTCATTACACAGGAGCAAAAGAGATCAGAACACGGAAGAGGGCGATGATAGTGGATAGTGCGAAAAATCCCAAGACTCAGCGGGGACGGGATTTCTCAAATGCCGGCCCTGCGTTAGCGAAAAGAGTTGGGAGCCAGAAGCTGGCAGAGGGAAGAGACCGCCTTCGGCGGATATGTTGAAGGTAGAAAACATTAGAAGCTGGGACCCGCATAGGGAGTTTGACAGTACCCAACTCACCACCTTCGTGATACAGTGAATTACCCTGCTAGTTTTTTTTCTTTTTTTCTTGTTGCTTACCTATCAGTCCCGGGGTAATATAGTAGTAGCCTAGTAGACCTATGTCTTCTATTCTTACATCATTCTTAGTGCCTCCCTATCAGTCCCGGACCGATATAAGAGTCCGAAATTTAACAGTGAGCTAGAGTTCTGCCTTTATTCCGCGCAGACCAGCCCGCCGTAGGCGGGGCTGGGCTCTGCAAAAAAGTCCCCTGATTCCAGACCAGCATGCCGTTTGGCAGGCTGGGCTCTCCCAAAAACTTCCCAGTTTACAGACCAGCCAGCCGTTTGGCGGGCTGGGCGCTACCAAAAAGTTCCCACAATCTAGTCCTTCATTACACAGGAGCAAAAGAGATCAGAACACGGAAGAGGGCGATGATAGTGGATAGTGCGAAAAATCCCAAGACTCAGCGGGGACGGGATTTCTCAAATGCCGGCCCTGCGTTAGCGAAAAGAGTTGGGAGCCAGAAGCTGGCAGAGGGAAGAGACCGCCTTCGGCGGATATGTTGAAGGTAGAAAACATTAGAAGCTGGGACCCGCATAGGGAGTTTGACAGTACCCAACTCACCACCTTCGTGATACAGTGAATTACCCTGCTAGTTTTTTTTCTTTTTTTCTTGTTGCTTACCTATCAGTCCCGGGGTAATATAGTAGTAGCCTAGTAGACCTATGTCTTCTATTCTTACATCATTCTTAGTGCCTCCCTATCAGTCCCGGACCGATATAAGAGTCCGAAATTTAACAGTGAGCTAGAGTTCTGCCTTTATTCCGCGCAGACCAGCCCGCCGTAGGCGGGGCTGGGCTCTGCAAAAAAGTCCCCTGATTCCAGACCAGCATGCCGTTTGGCAGGCTGGGCTCTCCCAAAAACTTCCCAGTTTACAGACCAGCCAGCCGTTTGGCGGGCTGGGCGCTACCAAAAAGTTCCCACAATCTAGTCCTTCATTACACAGGAGCAAAAGAGATCAGAACACGGAAGAGGGCGATGATAGTGGATAGTGCGAAAAATCCCAAGACTCAGCGGGGACGGGATTTCTCAAATGCCGGCCCTGCGTTAGCGAAAAGAGTTGGGAGCCAGAAGCTGGCAGAGGGAAGAGACCGCCTTCGGCGGATATGTTGAAGGTAGAAAACATTAGAAGCTGGGACCCGCATAGGGAGTTTGACAGTACCCAACTCACCACCTTCGTGATACAGTGAATTACCCTGCTAGTTTTTTTTCTTTTTTTCTTGTTGCTTACCTATCAGTCCCGGGGTAATATAGTAGTAGCCTAGTAGACCTATGTCTTCTATTCTTACATCATTCTTAGTGCCTCCCTATCAGTCCCGGACCGATATAAGAGTCCGAAATTTAACAGTGAGCTAGAGTTCTGCCTTTATTCCGCGCAGACCAGCCCGCCGTAGGCGGGGCTGGGCTCTGCAAAAAAGTCCCCTGATTCCAGACCAGCATGCCGTTTGGCAGGCTGGGCTCTCCCAAAAACTTCCCAGTTTACAGACCAGCCAGCCGTTTGGCGGGCTGGGCGCTACCAAAAAGTTCCCACAATCTAGTCCTTCATTACACAGGAGCAAAAGAGATCAGAACACGGAAGAGGGCGATGATAGTGGATAGTGCGAAAAATCCCAAGACTCAGCGGGGACGGGATTTCTCAAATGCCGGCCCTGCGTTAGCGAAAAGAGTTGGGAGCCAGAAGCTGGCAGAGGGAAGAGACCGCCTTCGGCGGATATGTTGAAGGTAGAAAACATTAGAAGCTGGGACCCGCATAGGGAGTTTGACAGTACCCAACTCACCACCTTCGTGATACAGTGAATTACCCTGCTAGTTTTTTTTCTTTTTTTCTTGTTGCTTACCTATCAGTCCCGGGGTAATATAGTAGTAGCCTAGTAGACCTATGTCTTCTATTCTTACATCATTCTTAGTGCCTCCCTATCAGTCCCGGACCGATATAAGAGTCCGAAATTTAACAGTGAGCTAGAGTTCTGCCTTTATTCCGCGCAGACCAGCCCGCCGTAGGCGGGGCTGGGCTCTGCAAAAAAGTCCCCTGATTCCAGACCAGCATGCCGTTTGGCAGGCTGGGCTCTCCCAAAAACTTCCCAGTTTACAGACCAGCCAGCCGTTTGGCGGGCTGGGCGCTACCAAAAAGTTCCCACAATCTAGTCCTTCATTACACAGGAGCAAAAGAGATCAGAACACGGAAGAGGGCGATGATAGTGGATAGTGCGAAAAATCCCAAGACTCAGCGGGGACGGGATTTCTCAAATGCCGGCCCTGCGTTAGCGAAAAGAGTTGGGAGCCAGAAGCTGGCAGAGGGAAGAGACCGCCTTCGGCGGATATGTTGAAGGTAGAAAACATTAGAAGCTGGGACCCGCATAGGGAGTTTGACAGTACCCAACTCACCACCTTCGTGATACAGTGAATTACCCTGCTAGTTTTTTTTCTTTTTTTCTTGTTGCTTACCTATCAGTCCCGGGGTAATATAGTAGTAGCCTAGTAGACCTATGTCTTCTATTCTTACATCATTCTTAGTGCCTCCCTATCAGTCCCGGACCGATATAAGAGTCCGAAATTTAACAGTGAGCTAGAGTTCTGCCTTTATTCCGCGCAGACCAGCCCGCCGTAGGCGGGGCTGGGCTCTGCAAAAAAGTCCCCTGATTCCAGACCAGCATGCCGTTTGGCAGGCTGGGCTCTCCCAAAAACTTCCCAGTTTACAGACCAGCCAGCCGTTTGGCGGGCTGGGCGCTACCAAAAAGTTCCCACAATCTAGTCCTTCATTACACAGGAGCAAAAGAGATCAGAACACGGAAGAGGGCGATGATAGTGGATAGTGCGAAAAATCCCAAGACTCAGCGGGGACGGGATTTCTCAAATGCCGGCCCTGCGTTAGCGAAAAGAGTTGGGAGCCAGAAGCTGGCAGAGGGAAGAGACCGCCTTCGGCGGATATGTTGAAGGTAGAAAACATTAGAAGCTGGGACCCGCATAGGGAGTTTGACAGTACCCAACTCACCACCTTCGTGATACAGTGAATTACCCTGCTAGTTTTTTTTCTTTTTTTCTTGTTGCTTACCTATCAGTCCCGGGGTAATATAGTAGTAGCCTAGTAGACCTATGTCTTCTATTCTTACATCATTCTTAGTGCCTCCCTATCAGTCCCGGACCGATATAAGAGTCCGAAATTTAACAGTGAGCTAGAGTTCTGCCTTTATTCCGCGCAGACCAGCCCGCCGTAGGCGGGGCTGGGCTCTGCAAAAAAGTCCCCTGATTCCAGACCAGCATGCCGTTTGGCAGGCTGGGCTCTCCCAAAAACTTCCCAGTTTACAGACCAGCCAGCCGTTTGGCGGGCTGGGCGCTACCAAAAAGTTCCCACAATCTAGTCCTTCATTACACAGGAGCAAAAGAGATCAGAACACGGAAGAGGGCGATGATAGTGGATAGTGCGAAAAATCCCAAGACTCAGCGGGGACGGGATTTCTCAAATGCCGGCCCTGCGTTAGCGAAAAGAGTTGGGAGCCAGAAGCTGGCAGAGGGAAGAGACCGCCTTCGGCGGATATGTTGAAGGTAGAAAACATTAGAAGCTGGGACCCGCATAGGGAGTTTGACAGTACCCAACTCACCACCTTCGTGATACAGTGAATTACCCTGCTAGTTTTTTTTCTTTTTTTCTTGTTGCTTACCTATCAGTCCCGGGGTAATATAGTAGTAGCCTAGTAGACCTATGTCTTCTATTCTTACATCATTCTTAGTGCCTCCCTATCAGTCCCGGACCGATATAAGAGTCCGAAATTTAACAGTGAGCTAGAGTTCTGCCTTTATTCCGCGCAGACCAGCCCGCCGTAGGCGGGGCTGGGCTCTGCAAAAAAGTCCCCTGATTCCAGACCAGCATGCCGTTTGGCAGGCTGGGCTCTCCCAAAAACTTCCCAGTTTACAGACCAGCCAGCCGTTTGGCGGGCTGGGCGCTACCAAAAAGTTCCCACAATCTAGTCCTTCATTACACAGGAGCAAAAGAGATCAGAACACGGAAGAGGGCGATGATAGTGGATAGTGCGAAAAATCCCAAGACTCAGCGGGGACGGGATTTCTCAAATGCCGGCCCTGCGTTAGCGAAAAGAGTTGGGAGCCAGAAGCTGGCAGAGGGAAGAGACCGCCTTCGGCGGATATGTTGAAGGTAGAAAACATTAGAAGCTGGGACCCGCATAGGGAGTTTGACAGTACCCAACTCACCACCTTCGTGATACAGTGAATTACCCTGCTAGTTTTTTTTCTTTTTTTCTTGTTGCTTACCTATCAGTCCCGGGGTAATATAGTAGTAGCCTAGTAGACCTATGTCTTCTATTCTTACATCATTCTTAGTGCCTCCCTATCAGTCCCGGACCGATATAAGAGTCCGAAATTTAACAGTGAGCTAGAGTTCTGCCTTTATTCCGCGCAGACCAGCCCGCCGTAGGCGGGGCTGGGCTCTGCAAAAAAGTCCCCTGATTCCAGACCAGCATGCCGTTTGGCAGGCTGGGCTCTCCCAAAAACTTCCCAGTTTACAGACCAGCCAGCCGTTTGGCGGGCTGGGCGCTACCAAAAAGTTCCCACAATCTAGTCCTTCATTACACAGGAGCAAAAGAGATCAGAACACGGAAGAGGGCGATGATAGTGGATAGTGCGAAAAATCCCAAGACTCAGCGGGGACGGGATTTCTCAAATGCCGGCCCTGCGTTAGCGAAAAGAGTTGGGAGCCAGAAGCTGGCAGAGGGAAGAGACCGCCTTCGGCGGATATGTTGAAGGTAGAAAACATTAGAAGCTGGGACCCGCATAGGGAGTTTGACAGTACCCAACTCACCACCTTCGTGATACAGTGAATTACCCTGCTAGTTTTTTTTCTTTTTTTCTTGTTGCTTACCTATCAGTCCCGGGGTAATATAGTAGTAGCCTAGTAGACCTATGTCTTCTATTCTTACATCATTCTTAGTGCCTCCCTATCAGTCCCGGACCGATATAAGAGTCCGAAATTTAACAGTGAGCTAGAGTTCTGCCTTTATTCCGCGCAGACCAGCCCGCCGTAGGCGGGGCTGGGCTCTGCAAAAAAGTCCCCTGATTCCAGACCAGCATGCCGTTTGGCAGGCTGGGCTCTCCCAAAAACTTCCCAGTTTACAGACCAGCCAGCCGTTTGGCGGGCTGGGCGCTACCAAAAAGTTCCCACAATCTAGTCCTTCATTACACAGGAGCAAAAGAGATCAGAACACGGAAGAGGGCGATGATAGTGGATAGTGCGAAAAATCCCAAGACTCAGCGGGGACGGGATTTCTCAAATGCCGGCCCTGCGTTAGCGAAAAGAGTTGGGAGCCAGAAGCTGGCAGAGGGAAGAGACCGCCTTCGGCGGATATGTTGAAGGTAGAAAACATTAGAAGCTGGGACCCGCATAGGGAGTTTGACAGTACCCAACTCACCACCTTCGTGATACAGTGAATTACCCTGCTAGTTTTTTTTCTTTTTTTCTTGTTGCTTACCTATCAGTCCCGGGGTAATATAGTAGTAGCCTAGTAGACCTATGTCTTCTATTCTTACATCATTCTTAGTGCCTCCCTATCAGTCCCGGACCGATATAAGAGTCCGAAATTTAACAGTGAGCTAGAGTTCTGCCTTTATTCCGCGCAGACCAGCCCGCCGTAGGCGGGGCTGGGCTCTGCAAAAAAGTCCCCTGATTCCAGACCAGCATGCCGTTTGGCAGGCTGGGCTCTCCCAAAAACTTCCCAGTTTACAGACCAGCCAGCCGTTTGGCGGGCTGGGCGCTACCAAAAAGTTCCCACAATCTAGTCCTTCATTACACAGGAGCAAAAGAGATCAGAACACGGAAGAGGGCGATGATAGTGGATAGTGCGAAAAATCCCAAGACTCAGCGGGGACGGGATTTCTCAAATGCCGGCCCTGCGTTAGCGAAAAGAGTTGGGAGCCAGAAGCTGGCAGAGGGAAGAGACCGCCTTCGGCGGATATGTTGAAGGTAGAAAACATTAGAAGCTGGGACCCGCATAGGGAGTTTGACAGTACCCAACTCACCACCTTCGTGATACAGTGAATTACCCTGCTAGTTTTTTTTCTTTTTTTCTTGTTGCTTACCTATCAGTCCCGGGGTAATATAGTAGTAGCCTAGTAGACCTATGTCTTCTATTCTTACATCATTCTTAGTGCCTCCCTATCAGTCCCGGACCGATATAAGAGTCCGAAATTTAACAGTGAGCTAGAGTTCTGCCTTTATTCCGCGCAGACCAGCCCGCCGTAGGCGGGGCTGGGCTCTGCAAAAAAGTCCCCTGATTCCAGACCAGCATGCCGTTTGGCAGGCTGGGCTCTCCCAAAAACTTCCCAGTTTACAGACCAGCCAGCCGTTTGGCGGGCTGGGCGCTACCAAAAAGTTCCCACAATCTAGTCCTTCATTACACAGGAGCAAAAGAGATCAGAACACGGAAGAGGGCGATGATAGTGGATAGTGCGAAAAATCCCAAGACTCAGCGGGGACGGGATTTCTCAAATGCCGGCCCTGCGTTAGCGAAAAGAGTTGGGAGCCAGAAGCTGGCAGAGGGAAGAGACCGCCTTCGGCGGATATGTTGAAGGTAGAAAACATTAGAAGCTGGGACCCGCATAGGGAGTTTGACAGTACCCAACTCACCACCTTCGTGATACAGTGAATTACCCTGCTAGTTTTTTTTCTTTTTTTCTTGTTGCTTACCTATCAGTCCCGGGGTAATATAGTAGTAGCCTAGTAGACCTATGTCTTCTATTCTTACATCATTCTTAGTGCCTCCCTATCAGTCCCGGACCGATATAAGAGTCCGAAATTTAACAGTGAGCTAGAGTTCTGCCTTTATTCCGCGCAGACCAGCCCGCCGTAGGCGGGGCTGGGCTCTGCAAAAAAGTCCCCTGATTCCAGACCAGCATGCCGTTTGGCAGGCTGGGCTCTCCCAAAAACTTCCCAGTTTACAGACCAGCCAGCCGTTTGGCGGGCTGGGCGCTACCAAAAAGTTCCCACAATCTAGTCCTTCATTACACAGGAGCAAAAGAGATCAGAACACGGAAGAGGGCGATGATAGTGGATAGTGCGAAAAATCCCAAGACGAAGCCCAAGAGCAGGGGGCGTAGAAGGCAAAGCAGCACAGTCGAACTTTCATCAAAAAAGTGACGGTTACCGAAAACAAACAACAAAAATATGGGATACCCTATGGAAGAAGAACCAGACCGCATTCGGCGGGCTGGTCTGCGCCCATCCGCCGAAGGCGGTATCCCATCCCTAGGTAGAAATCAAAAGGGCGGGCATGCCGTATGGCAGGCCCGAAACAAGAGCCTGAAAGTGGGCGATAACGCAAAGGCGGGATGGGCGTAGACCAGCCCGCCGCTGGCGTTCTGGTCTTCACCCATAACAGTGATCAGTGGGGCATGGCGAAAACTGGGGGAAAACCCCAAGCGCCAAAGGGCGCGGCGGGGTGAACCCCTTGCGCCTTTGGCACTAACAACAAAAATACGGGATGCCCTATCCCTTCTCTAGGGGCGTGGAAGATGGGGATGAAAGTAGGAAGAGGGCGATGGAAGCTGAAAGTGGGGGATATCAGTGGTCAGTGAGCCGGGGCGAAGGGAGTAATTCTTGGGAGAAGGGGGATGAAAGCTGAAAGTGGGCGATAACGCAAAAGCCGGCATGGGCGCAGACCAGGCCCGGCGTTGCCGTTCTGGTCTTCACCCATAACAGTGATCGGTGCGACATGGCGAAAGGAGCAAAAAGTGGTAGAAAGGCGTAGAGAACAAAAGAAGGGAGAAAAAGAACCAGGAAAGAGAACATAGAAGAAAAGAAGGCAAAGGAGCACGTTCGAACTTTCATCAAAAAAGTGACGGGAACCGAAAACTGACAGCAAAAAGATGGGATGCCCTATGGAAGAAGAACCAGACCGCATTCGGCGGGCTGGTCTGCGCCCATCCGCCGAAGGCGGTATCCCATCCCTAGGAGCGGGCTAGCCAAATGGCGAGCCCGAAGTAAAAGTTTAGGAGTGGGCGATAACAGTGGTAACTGGAGCCCGGGCCATGGGAGCAAATATTGGGGAAAAAGGCGCAGAGACCAAAGTAGGAGAAAGAAATAACCGCCTGCGGCGGCATGGGCACCGCCCGAGCCCGCCGTGGGCGGTCTGGGCTTTAGCCCATAAAAAGAAAGGCCCCGAGTGGATAAAACTAAAATAAAAAAGAACAAGGGAGAAACAAGGGAAACCAAGGGGCTAATAATTTGATGAAAAATTGGTGAAAGGGGGGGTGTGTGTTCTTATTATATTAAATAAACTGAAATAGGGTACATTTGCCCATCTACCATCTAATTGCAAAAAAGAAAAAGAGGGAAAAAATGGGAAAAAAAGGGGGGAGTTGATTTTCAAGAAGGGGGCCATTTGTAAAAAATTAGGAAAACAGGGACAACTAGGGGCTGGTTAAATCAGATAGCGACCAAAAGTAAGGGAAAGAGGGGAGGGTCGGGATCTCTCGGATCCCGGCCCCATTTGGAAAAAAATTGGAAGAGGGGCATGAAAGTTGGAAGAGGGCGATAAAAGTGGTAAGTGGG